>JAQRGC011538495.1:0-15244 GCA_028659135.1 Plantago lanceolata | reverse complement strand
ATTAAATTCCTCACTGTACATCTTACTTTTGATTAATCAAAATTAAGATAGTAAAGCATTAACCGAAGGTATATATATCATGGAAGAACTGTGAATGAATAATGAGTCAATATGGTTGAATAATTTTTTACCAGGTGACGTCAGCAGTCAGACAAGGTTCGGGCATGTGATCCACCGACGTTACCACAGTTCGATCGGTTTGCCGCTGTTTAACTACCACTACTCGTTACATACAATTTACATGACCAGTTTAAATGTAAATTCTGACATGATAATATGCTTCCCTTACATAATAAATCCAACAAAACGAATCGCAACATATAAGTTTCCCTTCCGACTACAAATTTGATAATCCGAATCATCTCATGGAGTAAATGGTGAACTATTATAAATTCTACGATTGCATTAATATTAAAAGAAATAAACGAATCACTTATAAAGTGTATACATGTGAACTTCAGGTGATATTTACACGAATATACGAGTATGAATGTTAAGACGTAACAACCGAAAAACTTATAAGGTAGTTTATACGATTGTATGCATTTTAGGTGGCAAACCGTACAGGTTTATCATAGGGGAAAATCATTTTTAACTTGATTTATAATATGTTTTATGTTCGAAATCAGCGTGGTAAGCACTGGAAGGTGAATTGCACTATTTGTAAACCGTGTGAATAGTGGACTAAACCTAATAATAAACCTAACGGAGTTAAATATAATTAGTCCAAGTCAGTTTAGTCTAAATGTCTAATGAAGAAGAAGAAGTTGGGCAAGAAATCACCATTTTCTGAATCTCTTATAAAAAGGACACTCTCTCTGCATTTCTCTTTCCATTCCATCACCTCATCTCAAGTCACTTCTACTTCAGCTGCCTTCACCAACACAACATCTACAAATATTATTAACTAACCATCAAGAACCTGCCATTTTTCAAGAACTACAGAGCTAGCTAGCTAATCATCAATGGAGATCTCTCTTCGAAGCCTTGCTCTTTGCACCTTCCTGTTTTCTCTATTGTTTGCCAATGCCGTTTACGCAAGCAAAAGGTACTTTGTAGTTTACAGTAGTTCATCAATTAAGCGCATTTTGACTTTTTTGTTACTTTTCTCAATATCCTCTGTTTTTACTCTGTTTTGCTCTGTTTTTAGTACTAGAGGCTTATTTTGATAATACTTGTGTCCTGATGCAGCAACAATGAAACTCAGCAACTTAGTAATTCAACTGTAACTGACAGGTTAGTTATTACTTATTAGTAGTACATTCTCCATTCTTGCCATCAAACCGATGATTTACGATGATACCGCATTATGTATTCTTGAAGGCTTCAACTAAGTACTAAGAGTTATGTTACTTGCATTTACAGAATAAGTGAAGATGTCGAATTTCGTCATGAACATGCCGTAGACGATCCCGAAGCAGTTGCTGCCATGGTTGAAACGTAAGTCCTTCACTCTCTCTTAATTCTCTATGATATGATGTTAAATCTCAATTAAAAATACATTCTCCTGCTAAGAATCATGAGTATTTAATCATATTTGGTGTAATAAGGCCTAAAGTTATTTAACTTTATTCCCATTTAATGCCTGACCTTGTTTACCTACCCCAAAAATCCCATATAATCAGTTATATACTGTCCAGTCTAGAAGAATAATTCAGATTCTTCTTATTTTTTACAGTAGAATTAACTCACATGATCAGAAAATACAGTTCCTTATTCATATATTAACCTCTCAAGATCAAGCCTTACATATTTCTTTTTCATCTTCATTAAACTGTAGTATTTCATCTGACAGATTGGCAACACTTTTGTTATTTTACGAGCTTAATCACATGACCCTGTGTTCAGGTTTTATGCATGACAAAAATTGTATTTATGGCGCACACTGTGTGTTTGTTCTGTTTAGGGAATTTTAACCCTTTCCTTTCCCTTCCTGTAGACCCTTGTTTTCACCTCAAATATACATCTCCTTAATTATACATGTGCATGACCGTATTTCGCGCAAGTTTATAATTCAATGTTCATGCAAATACCGCATGCAGTCACAGCCAGTCCTGGTAGGCTAGTACCATCGAGTACTATACTTTAGATTCGATTTTAGAGCAAATAAGTTGCAAAAGTGCCGTAATATTACGTTTTACACCCAAGAAAATTAAGAAACACTAGTCTCTCTGGTGCAGAATAATCTTGAGTAGGCCACATAAAAATTGGTTGTTTGCATACACAGGCTGGCTAAAACTCACAAGGCCCCCAGTTAAAATTAGTTAGATCTAGCAGCAGATTGTGCTGACATTGAATGTGTACTACTAGTATAGTATATATAGTATAGAGACCTTGGCCTTATTAAATGACACCCTTGTCTACTCAGATTTTGCCTTATCACCGACGCCCTTGAATTCAATTGCACATTCATTTCTAACTGTACCTTGTACTACATTATGCTCTTCCGTATGGTCCGTATGTCGATCACTGTACTACTGTGTCACACTGTCACTTGCCCAGTTGCGCTTATCTTACCTTAACAGTGAACTGTCTCAACTTTGTCCTATGACTATTCGTCGCACTTACTTTACAATGTGGAAGCTAAAAGTTTTTTTGTGAAAATAATGTAGCACTATCAAGAACAACACAGATAGAAGGAACTTGGGATTCCTCTCTTGCGGAACCGGAAACCCGATAGATGATTGTTGGAGATGTGACCGAAGCTGGATGCGCCATCGTAGACGCCTAGCTGATTGTGCCATTGGTTTTGGCCGCAATGCTGTGGGAGGCCGAGATGGTAAATTTTACGTAGTCACCGACCCGAGTGATGATGATGCTGTCAACCCTCGACCTGGAACTTTACGTCACGCTGTTATCCAGGACAAGCCTCTGTGGATCGTGTTCAAACGTGACATGGTTATTACTTTGAAGCAAGAGCTGATCATGAACAGTTTCAAGACTATTGATGCACGTGGGACTAATGTGCACATTGCCAACGGGGCTTGTATAACGATTCAGTTTGTGACGAATATTATCATCCATGGGTTGCATATTCATGATTGTAAGCCTACGGGGAACGCTATGGTGAGGAGCTCGCCTACGCATTATGGTTGGAGGACCATAGCGGATGGTGATGGGATATCCATTTTTGGGTCGAGCCATATTTGGATTGATCGTAACTCATTGTCGAGCTGTGCGGATGGACTGATTGATGCTATCATGGGATCTACTGCTATTACCATCTCAAATAATCATTTCAGTCACCACAATGAGGTTAAATTTTTTCTACAATTCCACTTCTGTTATGTCATATGTGATAAACTAGAGCAGTTTAACTAGTTTGTCTTCTTACAATCACCTGCATCTGTTACTTCTTATCAGGTTATGTTACTGGGACATAGCGATTCATACGCGAGAGACAGAGTCATGCAGGTGACTGTTGCCTACAACCATTTTGGGGAGGGGCTGGTCCAGAGAATGCCAAGGTAAATTAATGGCTCCCTTCCTTTTTTTGCTCCTATTCATGAGGCACATTAAGTATATACCTAAACAGCGCCTAAATCCATAAATGTTCTGATAGCGAACTCATACTTGATCTGATCTCGTTAAATCTCTTATCGAAACATTCAGGTGCAGACACGGTTATTTCCACGTAGTGAACAATGACTACACTTCATGGGAGATGTATGCCATAGGTGGAAGTGCCAATCCCACTATTAACAGCCAAGGCAACAGATTTTTCGCCTCGAACAACCCTTATGCTAAAGAGGTCTGTTACTAGTAATTAAAAAGTTTCAAAATTCAGAAATCACATGGAACCCCCACATTCTGATTCATCTCACTCACTTTGTTTCAAATTTCATCTTGTAGATAACAAAGAGAGTAGTTACTCAAGGTAACATTAATTGGAGACATTGGAACTGGAGATCGGAGGGTGATCTAATGCTAAATGGTGCCTATTTTACCCCGTCGGGGCGTGGGGCTGCTGCAAGCTTTGCCAGGGCATCAAGTCTTGCTGCAAAACCTTCAAACCTGGTAGCAACACTTACCTCTGAGGCTGGTGCACTTCGCTGTCGCAAAGGTTTCCAATGCTGATCAGCAACCGTTCATCGAAAATCACACCACAACTTTACATATATACTATATATATATTCCTTAAAACTCTTCAAGTAAAGTTAAGCCACATTTGGAAATTCCTTTTAAAACTTCACACTCCACTGATCAACCTCGACCTACTTCAAACTGTGAGGAGCAGGCGCAGAAGCGTTGTTCGTGTTCTTTCATCGTGTTAATCCCCTTATTATCCGATCATTTTTCCTCATAATTTAAGAAATCCCTTTTTCTTTTTTCACTAAAATCATCATTCTGTAATATGATTAGTTATCCTCATGAACATCATCTTGTAGCTAGTTCCTTGTTTGTAATAGGTTTCTTTAGGCCTTGTACTTAATTTATTGTAGTAATGTAATAGCTTGTTGCATTTATATGTGATTGATATTTTTGAGTATGAGATAATTTTGAGCATGAAAGGCACATATACAAGCTTGGCAAGCACAAGTAACCAGCCAACCATGCATGGCATTCTGGTCCGGTCTCTGGGTCATAAAAATAGTGACCCGGAACGTCCAAGCAGGTTCGAATTTGGACCGATGCTCAACCCTAGTCAATACAACCTCTTTACCGAAGATCTCGAGAGTTCGATCTAGCTGAATTCGCTCATCTTCTCTCCATGTGTAATGCCCGTGTCTTCCACCGATACCGAATTGAATAAAATTCGAAGCGCTAAATTTTCGATCCACCACCAATCATTAATTTAGATTTAAAAGTCTCGACAAGATCTACGTTGTTGCGGAACCTTTGCTTCTCACTGGTTAGATATATACGTTATTACGGCATAATATTTCACGCACCATAATTGCATAACTATGCACAATTTTCGCCAATATAATTAAGTAAAAACATAAATGCGAATAAAAAATTAAATGAAGATATGAGAAAATAATGTATATTTGTGACATGAGGTTTACAAGTCCAGTGTCTCATCTCCGAACACAGGTACATTGTCTCACAACTTTAACATCCATACAACGTGAAAACGAATCACAAAGTAGGTAAAAATAAAATTCACTCCGACTAAGTAAATTTCATAATAACATTTTAAATGAATTCGATTCAAAATAGAGAATTGTTGAAGATCAAATGTACACAAATTAATTAGCAAGTACTCAAGACAACCTCTTTACAAGAGATCTTGAGAGTTCAATAGAACTAAATTTGCTCATCCACTCTCCATAATTTCTAATCTCCATGATTTGTTGTGGAGCAATTCAATTAATGATGTATTTTGGATGTATATGGTGTGAAAGTTTTAAATTACGGATATTGATTACAAAACGCACAAAAATGCTGATACCGGAGACACATACACGAATACATTATATATACATAAACATAAAACTCATAGCCTAATATATATTACTCTATATTACTCAACTTTCAACAAAAAGAACATACAACCATCTGCTTTCGATTCACTATAGAGAATTGAGGAATACTTAATGTACATTAATGAATTAGCAAGTCAAAACAACCTCTTTATCAGAGATCTCGAGAGTTCGATCCAGCTGAATTTGCTCACCTTCTCTCCATATTTTGTTATGGGGCGATTCAATTAGTACGTACAAGTTACTCAACTCTAAATAGAAAAGTCATACAACCCTAAGTTTTCCAAATGGGCGAAGAATCAAATACACAGATATAAAAATAATGATCATTATATAGGAAAATAATTGTAAAACCATTAGATCCATTTCCCCTTAGGCCCAATTTATCAGTCCATATATATATTAGGGGCGTAGGGGTTTGGTACGACGTACGAGATATCTATATATTTGAGAGAATTCTATTTTGATTGAAATTTTTTTTTTTAGTTTTCATTTGTAAATTTGGTATAAAAAATCAAGATTTTTTTGTTTTACAATTGGAGTTTGTGACTTCAAACGATGCATGTATGCATATAAGTATTTCTACGTTAAATAAGTTTATGATTTTGTTTAATTAAAAGATGTCACATTTTAAGTTTTTTGCACGTGTAAGTGCAACCTACTTAGAATTTGAATGTACCTTTTTCGAATATCTACACATGTTATCTATCAGATTGCAACATCCATGTGTCATGTCCATATCTTCCACCGGTGCCGAATTGGCCAGGGATCGAAGTGATATATAAATGGCCGATCCCCCACCAATTACTAATTTGTATTTTAAATTCCCAACAAGATCCACGTCATGACAAAGCCTTTACGTATCACTCATTAGATACACTATAACGTCATCATATTCCACGCAAAGTAATTTCATAATTATTTTCGCCTATATAATTGAGTAAAAACATGAATATGATTAAAATTAGTTAAATGTGGATATGACGAAATAATGTATATTTGCGACATGAGGTATAAGTCTTATATAAACCACTTTCCATTTTTAGATTCCAGATCCCAAAAATCTTAAAAATGAACGTCATTAATTGCTCTTTTAGCAATTATTTAAAATCGCTCTCTCCATTTTTAGAATCAAATCCAACCTCTTAATTAAGACGTTTTGGAAGTGAAGCCCTGATACTGTTATCGATAGTTGATATTCTTACACCGGGTCTGTACACCACATTATGCATCAAATCCATCCATGTCATACGTAGAACTTGCACAAATCTTACGATCAATAACATAATATTGCTCTTTCCATATCGTTTATTTTAATTACAATTTACTAATCACGTGCGTATCCTGAGAATTCCATGTTAAATCCTGACAGGCCAATACAATTTATAAGAGGTAAGACACGTAAAAACCTAAACAATATTCCTAAACACGTAATAATTTTTTTAATATTTTGTTTGCATTTCCTATTAAAAATCTCCGCTCGAAAATAAACAACCGGAGAAAAAGATCTAAATTGTTTATTAACGACTTTTAACAAGACATAAAATGTTGATAATTTTATTATGTTAAAAATAAAATTATGACAATTTCCTTTATGATTTTTTTTAAAGAAAGGCAAAGAACCCTTATATACTTTTATCTAATTTACAAAAAAAAGAGTAAGGTAAAATAGCATTTTACCCCCTAAACTTTGACTGTAAATATCAATTGGATGGTCTTCATCCCAAATCCACTTTCCTTTCCATCTCAGACAAAAGCCGCGTCTCATTTCTTCTACCCAGAATCGACAACCTCATCTCTTGGCTAGGCAGCTTGCTATCCGATTTGCTGACCTTGGTAGTTGGTACCCATCGGAGCGTGGTCGTCTGTTAAAGACGTATCAAAGGCCGTCACTGATCGATCAGGGCCTCCAGTATCAATTAGGGGAACGTCATCGTCCACCTCCACTGAAACCGGCGACTCCGCCTCCGATTCCGGTCTGATTTTAGGTACTGAAACTTCTTCCCTTTAATTTAATTAGTCACTTTCATTTTGAGTTGATATCTTTATTCTGTAATTTAAGGATGATTGATGTTAATTTCACGATCTGTATATGGATCGGAAATGTTTTACATGAATTAGATATCAATTATCAGGCCTGTTCCTGTATGAATCCGAATTGTTTAATTGTTTTGTGCTCTACATGAATTTGATCTTATTGTTTTGTGCTCTGCATGAATTCCATCTTATTGTGCAATTAATTGATTAATTGATACTATAAAGTCTTTTTTGTGATTACCATCAGGGACAGCAAAAATGGTGTTTATGATCCATTTGTCTGGACATCAAGTTCCTCTTCTATTTCATGATGCCCAGCAGCATCTCATTTTTAGGAAAGCAAGGGAACAGAGTTGGTTGCTCTATAATCCGATCGAGGGAAGTACAGACAATGCAAACAAGATGAATGCCGACGAATCCATTGACATGTTCAAGACTGAGTAGCAGCGGTCGTTCCTGGTTGGTCTGTCAAGGTAATTCAGCTCTTCCATTCATGTTTCGCACTTGTGGCTGATTTCTCTTTGGCAAATAATAATTGTTGGTTTGTCTGAGGCATAAAACAAATAGAATGTACACATTACTCATGTGGGGTGTAATTGATGTTTACGATCAATCTTTGTTCTTGTTTTTACTTTGTATTATGAAGCGATGGCGTCTAAGTTTTTTTTTTTAATATCATAAATGACTTCATGCAGTTAGGTAGAGAATCTAGTTCTGGAGACTCTACGAAAAGAAACACGTGCTTCTTCTGGAGAATCCGATTTCTGCATCTCCTTCTACATGGACCTCACCTCTTTCAACTAGCCACGGAAACAGTTCTAGACCTTTTGTAGTACTGGCTCTAGAATGCCCACGACCACAAGTGCTTCCAGACTCATGTGATGTTTCACCACACTTCCAAGGAACGCACCTCGTTCAACTAGCCAGGCAAACGGGTCGAGGCTTAGTGAAAAGAAAGACAGACCAAGACGTGACTTGTTCATATCAACCAGAGAACAGTCCAGTTTCTGCTGCCCCTCAAATGATATAGGACAATGTCAACACCATTGAAAGCAATGACTTTTTTCCAAATACATTTGGGAAGAGTCCGGCTTCTGCAACTGAGAAAAGTCCTATTTATGGAGCTCTACAACAGAAACCTGATAATGTGGACTCTACGAACATGTCATTTGCTGGCTTTGATCAGAACCACTCTGAGAAAACTCCAGTTTCTGCAGATCCGCCTACATGGAACTTGCCTCCTTCAACTAGCCACGGAAATAGGTGTAGACCTATTGTAGTACTGGCTTTAGAATGCACACAAGTACGTATAGAAGGCGCGAGGCTAGTGTGAACCAGTAGCCCTCTTCACTACCCTCCTGATCAGGTATATCCTTGCCTTTATTTTATGAAGCTGTATACTTGGCTCCATACATGGCCTTGAGCTTCAACAAGCTCATCAGATGACAATTGTACTTGTGATCTGTTTAACATTTCTAAGTTTGGAATGGAATTTTTCTATAGATGGTTATATATGCATATATGTATGTTACCTCTGATGCACTAGCTTCCATGTACTATATTTGGGAAGACAGATCAAGGTTGATTTTGCAGACATCAGTTTCATGTTTATCTCATCCAAACTTAGCTGCTTTGGCTGCTATTGGGTTGGATCGTTGAGGGCTTGCGGCACCCCTAAGAATTTAAATTTCAAAACTATATTGATTTTTGATATACATGTGAATCGGATTTTGCATTAAGGCATACTTATCTTTTTTACTCCTATTAGGAATAAATTGAATGTGAAACTTATGCCTTATTTTGTCATTTCCTATTTCATTCTGTTGGCTGCCTTGATTGGTTTATCTTTAGTTGCTGACGTGGAGAATTTATGATCTGTTTTATGTAGCATGTATAGGTTTTGAAACCAATCATAGTACGTATTTGTATTGATGTTTCTTAAGCGAGTACTTTGCCATAATCTCAGGCAATCTGTATTATTTAGCTATTTCTCAACCTACCTTTAATATTAAGAGGCTTTGGCAAAATAGATAGTAATATTTCATTGTACTATATATAACTAGAATACGCTAAAGTTTATCTCTGTTTCAATATGGCAAAGACCCACTATGTTTGATTATGGATCCAGCTTAGCATTTTCTTTATAACTCGATTTGAACAAGGCCAAAATCTATGAAACATTTTTGGTTCAACAAGTAGTTGCACAACGGTAATAATTTAACTAAACGTTTTCTAACCTCCACCGACTCTACCATACTTGTCTTTCTAAATTCTATTAATAAATTTCAGGTTCACAAGCAAGGGTCGTGTTGCTGCTGAATCTTGCCAGATTTGATCGTATTTGGACACCAAGAAAACGTGTAATTTGCTCTGGCTATGTGCCCTGCTGAATCTTTCGTGTTTTGTGGAGCATCTAGGACCATGTTTCAACTCTTTCTGCCAACCAGTCAAATGTAGTTCACTTATAAAAGCTGCTGATAATTCTACTGTCATTCCACGTGGGGTTTTTCAAGGACATGATGATACTGTTGAGGATGTTCAGTTTCTGCAGCGGTGGTGATGATTCTTGTTTGATTTCCTGGAACGTGAGGATTGGAACCAATCCGGCTGTAAAGGTTGAGAAAGCTCACTCTGTTGATTTTAATGTTCATGCTGAAAATTACATTTTGACCGGATGGGCTGATAATTACAGTTCAACAGCTGAAATCTAACTACTGATGGAGCTGGTAACGGCGTGGTTTTTGCATATTGTTAAATCAGTTGCTGCACGAGCACATGTGAAAGTCATATCTATTTCCTGCAGATTTATGATATGTGTAGATGCTATTGCTTGCTGAGAAAAACTTGTGGGGGATTGTCAATCTATAGTTTCGCCTCTGTTAATAAATTTTGAAATGATTATTCAATAAATTCTCCCACTTCCATTTTGTATTTGAAATACATTAATTAAAATGTTTTTTTCTTCATATGGGATAGATGTTATGTACTCCCTCCGTTCCACAAAAACTTTACCCACTTTCCTTTTGTAGGTGTCCCATAAAATTTTACCCATTACTGAAAATGGAAGTTACCCCCACACATAAATAACATTATATTTCACAACAATATTACAACTTTACCACTACACTTCACTTTAACAACTAATTTTCAATAAAAAAATAACATACCCCAGTAACTTTCTCATTTCCTTTCTTACTTTAATCTCCTTTCTTAAACTCCGCGTTGAGAATAACGGGTAAAGATTTGTGGGACGGAGGGAGTATCTAAATTATTAATGAAAAGTGATAATTGAAATAATCAAATGTGACATGGTGATAACTTTGAAGCATGAGCTGATCATGAACAGCTTCAGACTTCCGATGCACGGGGGACTAATGTTCACATTGCGAATGGGGCTTGTATAACGATTCAGTTCGTGACAAATATTATCATTCATGGATTACATATTCATGATTGTAAGCCCACGAGGTACGCTATGGTGAGGAGTGAGGAGCTTGCCTACGCATTAAAGTTGGAGGACCATAGCGATGGTGATGGTCTGATGGGATATCTATTTTCGGATCAAGCCTTATTTGGATCGATCTTAATTCACTGTCGAGCTGTGCGGACGGGCCAATTGATGCTATCATGGGATCTACTGCTATTAGCCTATTACCATCTCAAATAATCACTTCAGTCACCACAATGAGGTTTGCTTTTTTCTACTACCATTTATATGATAAACTAGAGCAGTTTAACTTGTCTGTCTTCTCACAGTCAACTGTACTTCGTATCAGGTTATGTTACTGGGACACATCGATTTACACGCGAGAGACAGAGTCATGCAGGTGACGGTTGCCTACACCCATTTTGAGGAGGGCCTGGTCCAGAGAATGGCAAGGTATATTAATGTCTCTTTTCCTTTTTTGCTCATATCCAGGAGGCACATTAAGTATATACGGATATACCTAAACATAAATAAGGATTAGGCACCTAAATCTATTAAATGTTCTGATAGTGAACTCGTACTTGGTCTGATTCGGTTTAATCTCTTATCGAAACATTCAGGTGCATACACAATTATTTCCACGTAGTGAAGAATGACTACACTTCATGGGAGATGTATGCCAAGGCAACATATATTTCGCCTCGAACAACCCTTATGCCAAAGATTTTTCGCCTCGAACAACTTTAACATTGATACAACGTGAAAACGAATCACACAATAGGTAACAAGAAAATTTACTCCGACTAAGTAAATTTCATATTAACATTTTAAGTAAATTCGATTCAAAATAGAGTTTTGAGGAGGACCAAATGAGCACAAATGAATTAGCAAGTCAAGACAACCTCTTTACAAGAGATCTTGAGAGTTCGATACAATTAAATTTGCTCATCTATTCTCCATAATTGGTTGTGGAGCAGTTCAATTTATTGATTTTGTATGTATATGACATTATGACTTGAAAATTCTGAAATTACGGATATCGATTACAAAGCGCAAAGAAATATCGATACTCAAGAGATACATACACAGATACACTATACATAAACACATATGCATAGTCTAGTATACATTACTCAAATCTGAACAATAAGGTCATACTATCATATGCTTTCGGTTCAAATTAGAGAATTGAGGAATACCATGTACAGAAATGAATTAGCAAGTCAAGATAACCTCTTTAACTACCAGAGATCTCGAGAGTTCGATCCAGCTAAATTTGCTCAACTTCTTTCCATATTTTGTTGTGGGGCAATTCAATTTATTGATTATAGATGTATATGTCGTGAAAAGTATGAAATTATGGATATGAGTTACAAAACGCCAAAAAATGCATATAGTAGAGATACATATGCGAATACATTATACATAAATATGAAACTCACAACTTAGTATAAATTACTCAACTCTAAATAGAAAAATCATACAACCCTACATTTTCCAGATGGACGGAGAAGAAAATACACAAATATATAAAAATAATTGTTATCGTGGAATACTAATTGTAAAGCCCATTAGGTCAATTTTCCCATAGTCCCAATTTACCGATCCATCTATTAGGCGTGTAGGGACGTTTGGTACGACATTTCTATATATATGAGAGAATTTTGTTTTGATTGAGACATTTTTTTGAGTTATCATTTGTAGTTAAATATGGTATCAAATCAAGATTTATTTGGTTTTACAATTAGAGTTTGGGATTTCAAACGATGCATGTATGCGTATAAGTATTTTTACGTTAAATAAGTTTATGATTTTGTTTAATTAAAAGATGTCACTGATAGTGTAAAATCATGTCCAATCCGTTAAGTGCGTTACAACGGCACGTCCTAAGGCGAACTAAGGTATAAGCACTTAAGTATTGCATTCCTAAGCACCGAACCAGTGCATCCGGCCTCACCTACGAGACCTAAGGATCCGAATGTAAGGCAACAGTGCTAAGGTACTTTGGGACTACAAGGAGAATCCACCACATATGGGCAGAGGACGTATGTTCGGCCAACATATGTAGGTCCGACGTGTCTCCTTGACGTCCGCCCACTGCTAGCAGACCTGGGCTACCAGACCATGTACCAAGCCTCACGTCCATATAGAGTCAAAGGACCGGACTGTGTACCTAGGGAGCGGATCCTAACCTAATTGCCTTGGTTATCTTGAGGAATGGTCTGTACGCCGGACATGGCTATGCCCTGCCGGACCTCTATCGGACAGAACATTCTAGTAACTACACGGAGCTACGGGAAAAGTCCCAATTGCCCTCACTGGGTCTGATTGGACTTAAGTCCAAGCCCATTAACCTATGGGCTTGTACCTTCGTACATAGTTGGCCTTACGAGAGGCGCACACTTGGCACGATCCCATAGCTCCATGAAGGTACAATGGCCACACTATAAAAGGCCATCAAATTCCAAGCATTTAAGGTAAGCATTAAGTGTTGCCCAATCTAGCACTATACATTTTACTTCTTATACCCTTTAGGACCTTCAATCCTAAAGGACCTTCAGTGCCATATCCGGTCTGACTGAGACAGACCGGACCTCTACCTAACCCCCCCATTGTTTCAAAGTTTCAGGTGTCTACTTATTCGAGCCTAGTCAAGCGCCTACCAGACGTGACGAGCTGACCAAAGAGAGACGTGAGGAGAATTACATCGGATTACACTAACTACTTTTACCTTCAACAGTCACATTGTAAGTATTTTTTGCACGTTGTGAGTGCAACCTAGTTAACTGGAATATACCTTGCCTTTTTCGAATATCTACACACACTATCCATCAGATTGCAACATCTAGGTGTCATGTCTGTATCTTCCACCGATGCCAAATTGGCCAAAGATTGAAAAGCTAAATGGCCGAGCCAATTTGGATTTTAAAATCCCAACAAGATACACGTTATGATGGAGCCTTTGCTTCTCACTCATTAAATATGTTGTTATGTCATCATATTCCACGCTCATTAATTGCATACCAATATAATTAAGTAAAAATATGAATACGATTAAAAAGAAGTTAAATGTGGATACGAGAAAATAATGTATATTTGCGACATGAGGCATAACAATCTCATCTCAACTATTCAAATTCACTCTCCATTTTTAGATTTCAGATCCCAAAACCCTAAATGAAATTCATTAATTGCTTCTTTATCAATTATTCAATACCACTCTTCCATTTTCAAAATCAGGATCCTACCTGTTACGATGTTTCAGAGGTGAAGTGGTGTTACTGTTATCGCCTGTTGATATTCTTACATCCGGTTTGTACACTATATTATGCATCAATTCCATCCATGCCGTATGTAGAACTTGCATAAATCTTATAATAATTCACATAAGATTGCTCTTTCTATAACTTTTATTTTTTTTATTTGTTATTAAATCACGTGCGTACCCGGAGAATTCCATGCTAAAATTTGCCAGTTGTCAATACAATTTATAAGAGATAAAGCATGTAAAAACCTAAACGCATATTCATAAAAGGTAAAAGATATAATAATATTTTGAATATTTTGTCTGCGTTTCCTATCACAAAAATCTCCGCTCGAAAAGAAACAAATGGAATAAATATTTAAATTATTATTAACAACTTTTAACGAATCATAAAATGAAGATAATTGTATTATGTTATAAATAAAATTGTGACAACTTCATTTATTATATAAAAACAAGTGAGTATAAAATCTATTACTTTTTTAATGAAAGTCAAACAAGCCTTTAGGCTTTATCTAATTTTAAAAAGAGTAAGGAAAAATAGCGTTTTATCTCCTTAAGGTTTTACTTTGTGCCTTTACCCCAAACGTTTTTACGTGTTACGATGTGGCCTCCTGAAGCTTATCTTTTCGGGCGTTTTGCCTTTTCCGACAGCAAGTAGTAAACACGCGCGACCAAAACATTTATTTTCCATTTTGTTTGTTTTGTTTAGAGACCATAACATTACAGTCTCCTTCTTAATCTTCCATCTTCGTAAACCAAAACAATGGCATCCTCAGTCGTAACTACGCCCAAATCAAACTCATATATGATATCCCTATTCCTTCAATTCCCAGTTTCTCCACTATTTCTAGGATCATACTCACAAATTATCCCTCGAGATTCCATTTTCTTATCCTAAAAAATGTTTCAGTAAGATGCTCTTCACGCAAACCCATCAGAACGGATCATCACCGCAGGTCCGGATCAACCCCGCCCCAATTTGTCCACGTTTTCTTCTACAATCGATTTTCTCATATTGTTCCGCAATAGTAAAAAAACAACACACCAGTAGTATTCACAATGAGGTTGGCATCGATTACACCTTTG
>JAQRGC011538428.1:0-15138 GCA_028659135.1 Plantago lanceolata | reverse complement strand
GGTGGAATCAGTTGTGAAATTCTAACTACAGTAAATGAAACGCATGTTCATCAGCTCAGATGCAGACATGCATGAAAATAGTACTAGTAATAAAAGTTTTACATACAAGGGAGTGCATGCCAATCTCATGAAATCCATTTCATTACCTCGATAGAAGATCCAATCATCGTAATGAGACGATCAAAAACACTCGTCCGTTCGGCTTCAAAAGATTTCCAGTGCAAAAGACATTTATATATTGTGAAGGCAGCAACGGGCTTTCCTTGACTGAAGCCCACATCTTTTGTTACACATTCCATGAGAGCATCAACATCCTCCTGTAGCAAAAGTGAAGACCCATATAATTTAGTCCAGGTATTCAAAGAAGGAACTTAGATGGAAAAAAAATAAAGCAAAACCAAGTTAAGAAAAGCACGGACAGTTGGGGCTCTCTTTGGTTTGTCATCGGGGGTCACAAGACCTTTTTGTGGAGTCTGGAAGCCATCCTGCATCAATAATATTATTAACACTGGATTCTTGAGAGATGTGAAGATAGGCAGAGGAACCAAGATAAAAAGATATTAATAAAATCACAAGCATGCTTTATGAAATTCAATAGCAACAGAATTATAGTGTATGGACTTTAACCTCTTCATCGTCATGGTGACCATTTTCCAGTATCTACAATAAAATTAGAACAATATCAGGTGACATTCAAGATACCACTTAAGAAACACAATACAATTCATGAAAAGTAGTATACCTTTGATAAAGTGGATGGAGGTGATGATGTTCCTTTAGTTGGAGATGATGTTCCTTTAGACGGGGCTAACAAGGTTTGCTTTCGAAGTATTTTGTTCTCAGATTCCATGTCTGCGACTTTTTCTTCCAGACTATAACCAAATTCAAATAATGAATGAGTACAGAAACGGTCATTGCTGGAAAACCACAACAGCTTTGTAAAAAGTATATATTATTTAAACTCAACAAGAAAAAACAAACCTGTGCATGTTCGTCTTCAACTTAACAATCAAAGACTCTGCATCCATAGCTTGCTTCAACCTCTCCTGGCTAAGTTTGTTCGACTCTTCGTACTTCTTTTCTGTTTCCTCTATTTTTGTTTCTAGAGAGCTAACCAAGGCCTGCAAAATGCACATAATATTATACAAGGAACATTCAGCATTCAACATAGACTATTCTAGCTAAGGTAGCTCACTTTGAGTTTTTCATTTTCTGAACTGAGTTTGTCCATCATTTCATGGTCAATGACCGGAACCTCCTGTATTACGGGAACTCTCTCAGCTACAATTTTTACAGCTTCCTTTTCTTTCGCCAGCATGTCTTTGGTTTCTTTAAACTGAACCTGGAGCTCCTGTAGAGCTGTTTGCAATTTCGTGTTCTCTTGAGTTTTTGCCTCTTCCAGGTCAGACTGTCCGAATTGATATGCAAGTGAATGGTCAAGGATAGGAAAGAAACATAAATTAGTGATAGTTTCCAAAGTATTACAGGAAAGTCAAAGTGAGCGTTAAGAGAATTAACATACCCTCATTCGCTTCTCAAGCTGCAATCTCCAAGTCAATTCCTCAACTTGCTTCTCTAATTTATTCTTGGCAGCTTGCAGGGCACCAGTTTCTCTCGCAGCCTATATTTTTTAAGACTATTAGTAACAAATAAACCAACATATCCATAGTAACAAATCAGGCAATTGGTATAACAAAAATTACCAAGTCCAAGCAGAGTATATAATTAAAAGAAAACACTCGGGGTTCTTTTCTACAATAACTTATCACAGAATTTGATAGTTTCAGGAGGCTTTCATTGTAATAGTAGCATATATTCAATAAACATCTATTAGAAACTTTTTGTTAGATGACACGAAACAAGAGAATATAAAAGGGCAAAGAAAGAATTAAGAGCAACAGAGACATACCAACTTCAATTTACGCAGTTCTTTACGTGCAATCTTTCCCCTCCACGCAGACTGTGTGGTAATTGCAGCTTTTTTCAGCTTCTTATATTCTGAGCGAGCCAGCATTCTGCGTCCATAACTCTGCATCCATACAGGTAATACAAACAAAAATTCTAATGTAAGAGGATGTTGTCGTACTTTTATAGGAACCGAAACTAAGAAGGTGACATTAATCTATTAAGGTGAGCAGCTGCATGGTAATACCTGGATAAGGATTGCTGCTTTTGTCTGCTTTCTAAACCGAAGCTCATTACGAGCAGCCATGCCACGCAATCCGGTCTGAATAGAAACAGCAGCTGAGCAAAGTTCAGTATAAGCTTTCCGAGCATGATGTCTTCGTATATTCCTCTGAATCTTGATACAAGCAGCTTTTCTCCGCATGCCCTTGTACACATGCCGGGTATTTTCTCCTGCAATTAGAAAAATGAAGAAGAAACACCTTCATGGATGTAGTTTACAGTGTCAAGAAAACAAAGACAGCATCTCCTAATGCTTAGATAAGCAGCTATGTCGTGCATTTAAACTCCAGAGCTGACGCTAACAAGTAACAACCATAACATTGAAAAGTTGTAAACCTGAATTATTTCAGAAATGCAACAGACATTTATCCTTCAAAATTTGTATCCTTACATATTCACTTTAGCCACTGCTTTGTTTATGTAATTCATATAGATATTTAAAACATACGGAGAAAAATAAAATGAGACTGTAGTTGTGCCTATGCTATGACAAGTATTGCAAATAACTACAAGTTTTCAATATTATTTCTTACAACCAATAACTTCTACTTCTCCAGGACCCCTATAGAACACACACCTAAAGAAACAAATCCAATAAAAATCAATTACCTCTACAGACTGATTGGAGAAGTATTGCAGAGCGACGCAACATAGTGAAACTCTTCTTGGCCATATATGAACGAATTTTCCTCTGGATAATGGCAGCAGATCTTCCTAAAACCTCTGAACGGCGAGCATCAAGCTCTGCCATCTGACCAGCTCTCAGAAACACTTTTGTTTTACCAATCTGCAAGAGCAAAGTCACAGAGTATAAACAAGAAGGGTAAGAAGATTGAAAAGATACAGGACATAAAACCTTGAGAACCTAACAAAGATCATCACCTGATATCCTTCAAGTCCAACTTTCTCCAAAAGCCTCTTACAAACGGCAACCTCGTCCGTACTACATAAATGTAGATTAAGTCAACGGCCAATACTGTTTTGACCAATAGAAAAAGGAATGACGCAAAGCTGATAATACCTTCCATCTAGAACTTCAGGAGCAAGAACACCGAAGCGGTCGACAAACTCAAGGAAGGATCTTTTTGTAGGATAGCCAGCCATGCTAATCCTAATAGCTTCCATGACACCCTGTGTAGATGAGCATAAGTATAAAAATATAAACATCAAAAAATCACTCAGCCAATTTCTGACCAAAAAATATCAGATGAACCAATAAAAACAAAAATGTATCATACCCCACAGCGCAGTTGTTGGAGGACATTATGATTCTCAAAGATATGTGGTTTAAGCAGATTATTAGGCTTCACACAGCGAATATAATGAGGCTCGGTCGAACTCAGGGTTTCAAGCAGAGCTTGCAATTGTTGCTGTAGATACATCACATAAAATGTTCAGATTTTAGTGCAACTTAAATGTTACCCACACGCAGGAAAAAGAAATGAAGTATATGCATACCTTAAACCTTGAACCAATCGAAGAAAACTTTGATTGTTTGGAGGACTCCTCATTTGACATTGGAAAAAGACCCGCAACAAAGGGACAGCTGGAAGCACATAAGAGTGCCTGATGTTCCGCAACAACATAATCCTTGTTTTTATCCAAAAACAACTCGGTTTGATAATTCACCTGACACATGAAACTCACTTTGTAATCCAAGTTTCACAGTGGGACATTATTCAAATAGATGCTTGACCTAAATTAAGGATAAACTTGTGATTAAAGCTTACATCTCCCGCATAGTGACATATGGTGAAGTCGGAACGGGCTAATTTAGGCTTGCTGAATCGTTTGTGGTTCTTAAAAGTCTGGTACAGCTTTTGGGCAAATGTGTCATGGGTCGACCGAGGAAACATGCTGCAAGGCAGAATACCAATCGGTAACATTAGGGGCGAAAAAGATAGACATATTGCATCAGTAAACGAGCCCGAAAATGATAAACAGAGTATTCACTGGTGAGAAGCTTACCAGGCTTCATCAAGAAGTGCAATGATGCCACCTGGTTTCTGAGAAATTTCGGAAAGAAATGTAATTTGTCAGCAATTTGAGGTGAAATCATACTCTGACTAAAATCAAGAAACCAGAACAGTGTCAGGAGTAATGGGCAGAACATGTATTCACACCTTTTCAATAAGATCAAGAACATCTTGATTGTCAATGAACTCAATATAGCTCCAGTTGATTTCTTCTTTTGTATACTCCTCTTGCTCCATTTTAAAAACGTGCTGCAAAGTAATTTGTCTAGCATCATGAAAACCATATATTGGTCGATTTGCAACCAGAAGGGGTGAAAATTAAACTATACCTGATTGAAGTGCTGTTGAAGTTTCTCATTGGTCAAGTTGATGCAAAATTGCTCGAAACTGAGATCACATGCAACAAATGTTAATAAAAGAGGTAGCCCAGTAAGCTGCCTATTATTAGTATAATAGTATTATCCTCAAAGATAAAACAAACACTTAGGAAACCAAGCGGCCTATGTTGTTCGATACCTAAAACCAAAGCCTCATACACTAAATTCACATATGCTGCTCGAAGGCAAGTGCTACAGATCAGAAATAACAAGTGGTGTGGCGTCAAAGAATTAGTTCAGTAAGAAAAGTTTGCTAATAAGTAATAACAAGTCAATCGAAGCAAGTAAAACTTTGCTCTGTTTCGCTTACAAAGGAATCTCCAGAAAACCGAATACCACTAGACAACAAGTCATGCCAACAATTAAGACAAAGCGTACCGGATAAGCACCTGTTAGTCTTGAAACTCTCAAATCCGTAGATATCCAGCACCCCAATCAAAAATTTTGAATCAGGATCTTGACCAATTGAATTGTTGATCTTATCCACAAGCCTGTACATGTAGGTTAGTAGGTTTTTAATTATCTCTGAATGTGTAGCAAATGAATTGAAAATTATAGAGCATTTGTGAACAGGCATATTACTTTGACCATACAAAAACGTAACTCACCAATCAAACAGTCTAGAGTAGACAATTTTGGCTAGAGCATCTCGACTGGCAGCAGCAGCCTCCGGATCTAACTCTTTGGTGATGGTTTCATCACGAGTAACAATTACACGCTTGCATAGAGAATCTTCCAAAGACTTTGGGTCACACCTACAGAACAATAGAGTTGTAAAAAATGCAAAATTTTCCATATTAATATGAGAAAATAATAAACAAAAAAAGCAGATATATATGTGTGTAGTACAGTATTATATATTACATGAATAACTCTGCAGCGGTTTTTAAGTGAAACCAAGATTTCTCATCTTTTGGCGTTGATGAATCAGCTTCCTTTCCCTTCGTGAACTCTATGTTTCCAAGATGGAGGATTGCAGCAACTACTCGGAATATTGCTTCCTGAAAAAAAACAAAAAAAAAGAGAACAAAAACAGAATTAACATCTAAAGTCAGTTAATAGTTCAGCATGTGAATCTACTACAGGGTAAATACCTGTTCCTCAGGACTGATTCCAACAGTATCCATAGCCTTCCTTGTATCAATATATTCCTTAGCATCATCAATCCCATCCAATTCATAGCAATTCGTCTGATTTAAATAATGAAACGTTCTTGGGTTTCCCAGCTTGTACTTTTGAATAACCTGACCGTAACATAGTAGCATGTGAGGTTTGTGCCTTGATAGTTGTGTAATATTCTAGCCAGATTTCAAATTTTCATAAATGCAAATATACTTGAAAATTAAAATCTAAGGGAACTTCCAGGATCAGAATTACCAAACTTTCAATAGAACTAATGCCCAAAAAAATGGCTCAGGAGAATCAATACCTCTTGGGGTGCGGCACAAAGCATATAGAAACAATGGTAATTTCTCTCCGGGTCAGAAAGTTGACAAACACGAGATCTTTCGAGCAAGTACGTTCTAATGGCAGCCCCAGTGATACGACCACTTCGATCAAACTGGAGCTCAACAAACTTACCGAAACGACTACATACAAATCAAATGAAATTACTCTAATCAGATGGCCAGAGAACTTGAAACTGTACGAAGGCAAACTGGGTAAATTTTTGGTACCTTGAGTTATTATTTCTCACTGTCTTTGCATTACCAAAGGCCTCAAGAACAGGATTTGACTGCAACGCAAAAATTAATTAATTAATTAATTAATTAATCAACAACAACACCACCAATAATAATAATAAAGTTACCTCAAGAACTTGTTGTTCGACTGATCTTCCTTCTGACGATGCTCGTCCCCCCATGTAAGCAAGATATCGCATAAGCAATTTTGTGCTCTCTGTTTTACCCGCCCCACTCTCCCCACTGACCAAAATTGACTGGCTTATTCCATCATTCATCATCAACCTGTCCAAAGAAAGGTCCCCTTAATATTATGTATACAAGAACTGAGAGAGATATTTAACAGAGATACATGCCTGTATGCAGCATCTGCAACAGCAAACGGATGTGGACTCAGCTCACCAAAGGCTGCTCCTTTATATTGTGACATCATATGACTGTCATAGAGATGGGGCAACCGTTGGAAAGGATTGACAGCAATCAAGATACTCCCAGTGTATGTCTGAAAAAAAGAAAATAATAAGATAGCAAAGAAAAACTTCACCCATCTTGGCGAATACTTAACATGAAGTGTGCTTGAGGGAGAAATTGTCGTGACATTTAGAAAGTTCTTCAGAAACTTACATAAATCTCGTTTATGTCATATCTTGATTTTAAGTTATCTAGAACCCCAGGCTCATGCAAATATGCCAACTTTGTCATGTCATCAACTCCGCATGGTGGAGCATCAACATCTTTCGCATAGACACTAGATTTCTTGGCCACAATCTGCAAAAAATAACTGAAGCAATTTAGCCCTAGAAAATCTCCCTGGACGAGCTCTACTAGAGTGCGAGTAACCAGTGACTGTATGAATGATAAATAAGCTGGGTTACCTACACGATAAAGGTAAGACTAGTCCTATTTAAACCACAAATGGCAGCCATCATACTATGGATCTATTGGATTCTTCTCTAGGTATATGTAATGACTTGTTCTCCTGAGTTTGAAAACTTATATATACCCCATAAGGAGGTATATGTTTAATGTGATTTTCAGACAAGCACAGGCAGTACTTTGTGCCAATAAAGAGGCATGTAGATCCTAATGCAAAATTTGGTGGATATATCATGAATCTTTTAAGTTTCAGGGTAAAACTTACAGACTAAACTTCAAGGGTACTATTGGAAACTATTACAGGATTAAACATCAAGAGGAAGAAAGTTCCATGAAACTCAAATGATCTTAGTTGACTAGATATGACTAGAAAATGATGTCTACCACGAATATGCATACGTTGATGAACAAGAGATTTCGAGAAGTGAGAAGACATAAGTAACTAATTACGCTGAGCAATTATACATAAATAGTGTTTAAGCTTTGTCAGTGACACTGACCGTCTTCCCCGATGTACATTGTATTGTAATGTCTTCCCCCTTGACAGATATAACTTCACCATCTATCCATGCAACTTCAGGATCCTCCGCCCACACAAGGGACCCGACCCCAAAACTGACCGAAGCGACCTGTACAGTCCAACAATATTTAGCTACTGCCAATTATCAAAGCCTTGAATATGAGTATCCAACAAAGAGGAAATCCATTCTTCAGCCTTATAAGAGACATTTTTACAGTGCAAGTCTAGAATCACATTTCCCATTACCAGTTCTAGCATAACGAAGACTTCAGTTGCTATATGTGAACATATATACTAATACACCGGCATCGGTAATTTTTCAGAACCATAAGAACAGCAACAGCTACAGCTAAAAATCATAGTCCAATCAAGTATAGATTTTTCCCAACGCCATTGACTACAATACGATGGTACAGCCAAAAACCATAATCCAGTATTAGGTTTTTCCCAATGGCATTGACTACAATACAGTGGTGCAAAATGTACAAAGTTAGAGCTAAAAATCATAGTCCAATCAAGTATAGATTTTTCCCAATGGCATTGACTACAATACAATGGTGCAAAATGTACAAAGGTAAAGCTAAAAATCAAAGTCCAATCAAGTATAGATTTTTCCCAATGGCATTGACTACAATACAATGGTGCAAAATGTACAAAGCTACAGCTAAAAATCATAATCGGATCACGCATAGATTTTCCCAATGCCATTGACTAGACTAATATGGTGCATAATGTACAAAGCTACAGCTAAAACTCATAATCGAATCGCGCATAGATTTTTCCCAATGTCATTGACTAGACTAATACGGTGCATAATGTACGAAGCTACAACTAAAACTCATAATCAAATCAAAGATAGTTTTCCTCCAATGTCATTGACTGCAATGAGCGGGTACAGAAATGTAGGAAAACAAATTAATTAAAAAAACTGATATAGAATGGTAAAACAACTGGGAGCAAATCTCGGTAAGACGAAGAAGCACAGGATCAAGTTGAATGAAAGCAATAATAATAGCAAACAAAACAGCACGAATAGCAAAAACAATCAGATAAGAGCAAGTAGTACCATTTTGCATTAACTTGAGAACAAACAACAGATCAGAAGCTTCAATGCTCGAGCAGGCTCGATCAGCTCCGAATCTGACACCCCCAATATCCAATCCAAAACTGAACGCAACAGACAACGAATCCCTAATCTCACGCAACAACACAACAACACAAACTCTCGCAATAAAACAGACACAAAAAAACAAGTACAAGATCTGACAGCAGAATGAATTCAATGAAGACGAAGAATAATAATTAATTAATTGATGAATAAATTGACACCGCTTGCACCAATTTGTATATCCAACTATATAAAATGGAAGAGAGAAGCAAAATCGGTGTTTATGGTGAAGAAGATGAACAGAGAGGAGAAAATGAGGAAAAAAATTGTGAAGAGTTGATTAAAGTGTAAAACCCCCCTTTTGTTTGTTTTGCTGTGTTAAGAAGAAATTAAACCAAAAGTCTTTTTCTTTTTCCTTTTTTTTCTTTTTTTTTTCGTAGAGAGTCTCACGTTGTGTGTATTATTGGATTTGGTCTTTGCTAATTCCTTGATGTTATTACAAGTAAACTGTAATTATGATACAGTAATTAACTAATTAATTTTATTTACCGTGCTATTTGGTGGAGTGAAGTGGAATTACATTTGTGCCCTTGCTAAGTTTGGGTTATTGCGGATCTGGGATTTTCCTGTATGTGACCTTTCTTTCTTTCCAACATGTACGCGGAATGACAGGGCGGTTAAGGTTGTCTTTTTTTATTATTCGTTAAAAGATTATCTTTCACCTTTTTAATTGTCTTCCACACTCTTATATTCCTCTAAAATATATATTAATTTATTTATGAAATATTTACCAAAATTTACCATAGTACTTCAGTAGTCTAAGTCGTCATCTTTCTGACTCCCAAACTAAATATGATCTATGTGGACTATATATATATCACTCATAATATTTTCGAAGCACTTCTTTAATAATGGCAAATTAGATTTCTATGTACGGACATACGGTATAATTACAATATACATATGTACAATTAAAAAAATACTATGCATATATTGATGCTAATTAATTTGTATACTCCAATTTAGTTGTAGATAATTTACGAGTGTTTCATTATTTATTCTACATTTTTACTTTTAGAGGTATATTCCTTCAATATTGTGCCTTTCAAAATAGATACTTGTAATATTTCGAAATAAAAGTGCTAAAGAGTTTTTTAAAATGTACGGGAGTATATTACATCTTTGTCGAACGTTTTGGGGGATTTGAAGTCTATAATATAGATATGGGTGTGCGGGGACTCAAACTTTGTCAAGAGGTTTAATTTGGGAGTAAAAAGAAATCCTACTCCGAGAGAGCCATGCAAGATGCATCAAAAGACAAACGTTTATGTTCGGTGTGTAGTGACTTTCTATCACTTGTGTGAGTAGCATCATTTATAGGTTTTTTATGAAGTACATATGTACATTACGGATTGTTATAAAAACGTTCTTTTGTTACAAGGTCACTTGTGACACCGTTATGTGATTGTATTTTGTCATATAAAGTTTTACTAGGGACTGCAAAATGCTTTATGTGACTACATTTTATGGTCACCCTTTCTCTATTTTTTTAGTAGTTGACACGTTATAATTTATGTTCATATAGTTTAGATTATTTAACAAGCAAAATAAAAAGTTCAAGCCCTAAACCAAAATGAACAATTTACAACTAAACCAATCAAACACATAGTTTGTGAGCTCGGGTAACATTCAAAATAAAGTATTGAATACAATAGAATGAGTCGTAGTCAGTTTGAGTACACATAAGATACTCCGAGCCTCAATTTTTCAATGCACATCATCAACCACCGATCCAATATGTATACCCCTAGCCCTAAAATTACATGTTTTTAACTTGAATTTACTTTTTTAAAATCCCCATTAGAGTAGCTTCACTGAGGCTCCTGGAGCTTCCTATATATCTTCAAATCTCCATCAATGAAATTACAAAACTTTTAAAAAATAATTTTAGAAGGAACACGAAGCTGTTAGTCATTCATTTAATTTCACTCCATCAAATCAGAGGGGAGAAAATAAAAGAATATAAGAAAAAGGAATGAATTTATTTCAAATGGAAGCACATGAAAATGTGAATGACATAAATTTATCAAGATTGAGCAAAGATAGGGCCACATACGTTGTCCTCACAAGACCCACAAAATAATTTCTGGTTTGTTGGGTGTGAAACTGATTGGGGGGAAAACCCCAACTTGCAAAGGGTTCAAATTTGAACTAGTCACATAAAGCACATAGGTTCAAGTATACTTTTAGAATATATATACTTTTAAACCTTTTTAATTCATGGTGGCAAATAGAAATCATTTGACATCAACTGGTGAATTACGAACAGGTTTAAAGTTGGTTAACTTTATTCCTTAAGGTTCACTCGATATACACAACATAAAAATATATAATCGCACTTCTATGTATTATGTTTGGGTAGACACCAAACGGACCAAAGAGATCGAATTAAAATTTCTAACCTTGAATTGGTCTGAACTATCCCTCGACTTTGAGTTGTCGGACAAATACTTGTAGCTATTAGGCCCATCTTGTCTACTCTTGAATTGTTTCGAATTTACTTACTTGTTTTTTTAATATCATAAATAAGTTCAGTTCAATTAAAATCAGTTTTATTCAACTCAATTTTATTCAGATGAAAATAATAGAGTTTTACATTTTAATTTTAACTAAAACTTACTCTAATGAGTGAGAGCAATAAATATTTAAGTACATGTATGAACTTTATTTGTATGAAAACTTTAGAGTGTTACTAAATCAATACGCATTAGGTTTCATTCAAAGGAATATAATGTTATATCATCGACATGTGTGTGTAAGATCATCAATAATTACTTCAGTCTAGACGTTCAAATCTTGATGAACTAGTGACCGAGTCATTACAAATCGTAGTGAAAGTGTCCCAAACCCATGATGATTCGATGGTTGGTGTTGGGTCCTCATTCTCTCTATGAGGAAGTCCAATTTGTAATGAGATATATGTATATTACTGCATCCCAAGTCTTTTTGGGTGGAAAATCACTATATGATGGGGATAAAAATGGTAAGTCTTCTTATTAGGTCGTAAATATGTAGATGTAGGCTCGCGGTTAAGCTTCAAACGCTCCTGGTCCGGACTGGGAAGCTTCAGATCTCTATGTCCAGGTCATCTCCCTAGCTCTCGAATAGCCTAAACTCTGCAAGATAAGAGTGTGTGTGCGTGTGCGCGCGCGCGCCCGCGCGCGCTCGATGATATACCAACTTGTCGTGTGGTCAATTCGGGCTTAGGAGACTCTAATTGATCAAAGGAAGTTGGCAAACCTTCCTTGTAGCATCATCGATTAGTAGACTACTACATGCATGGCGAATGAATATCTGATACTTGTATTTCTAGGGATTTGTGGTCTTTTATAGATGTACGTTTAACTCCATATTTATTGATAAGTGGACAACCCCTAATTAAGCCATGTCACTTCATATAGGCCTTTTTACTATTAATGGGCATGGGCCTTGGCCAGAGACGTTGCTATCGAGGGTCCAAAGTCTATTTTCTTTATCTAATCGACATTTGTTGGCTACTCGGGGGATTTCATCTAGATAGAGTATCTTTCCAGAAGAGTCTTGATGTTCCATGCCACGTCATCACTCGAGTGGTAGATCCTTGGACCTTTAACTCGAGTTGATACAACTCTGAGACCAATAAATCCCAAATACGCTACCTGGAGGTCGAGGGAAGGATACTGACGTAATGATAATACTTCCGACCTAAAGGTAATGTGTGTCATGAAAAGGATATTTAAGTGGTCGAGTGGTGTCACTTGCGTATTGTACCTCCACTCGACTTGTTTATAAGTTGAGACCATCAACAATCGTTGTTGTGTTGGGTCGCGATCTTAATAAGAGAGGAACTGTGTGGCGAACTATTTATCACGAACTTGACCTATGAGTTGTGCTAAATCGTTCATGACTAGTTGAAGTAGGGACATACATATTTTTCACTCATCATAGTATATAGTTATGAATACACTCTATAACAAGTATGTTTGTTGAATGCCAATGAGGTGACTAATTTGAGAAGCTACTTAATGTGTCTGTTTGGCGAAACGAATTGATAAGGTGACAAATAGTTGATAAGTCGACTGAAAACTGATAAGGTGACTTGTAGTTTATCGGTCACCTTATTTTAAATAAATTAGATATAGTAGTTTCTTAAATCAGTCTCCTTATCCGTCATCTTATTAAATTCACCACATAAACTTATGTGGTCAAACGTTAAATAATGTGGAATCAACTCATAATGTGACTGATAAAATGACGCCAAACATACATATAAAACTTAGGAATAAAGTGATTAATTAATTTTTAGTCATCTAATCAACTACTATTCATTTTATTAATTTATTTTGTTGAACATATAATGTGTATGTTTGGCGTCACCTTATGAGGTGATTTCACTTTATTTGAAAATAAGTATGTTTAGTGAATGTCAATAAGGTGACTGATTTGAGAAACTACTCTATGTAGCTTATTAAAAAGAAAGGTGAATGATCATTTACCAGCTACCTTATCAGTTTTCAGTCATCTTATTAGCTCGTTTTGCCAAACAGACACAATATGTGATATGGAGAGTCAAATGTAAATATAGGCGGAATGATAAGTTTTTGGCTTAATGGTAGAGAAAAGTAGTGTGGAAATAAATAAACAAGTAATTTGTATTAATGCGTATGGCACTATCACACTATGGTCATTAATCATTATTCATTCGTAGTCAATGTCTAGTAGCATAAAAAAGATTATGATTTATGAAAGGCTAGCAATGTCTAGTAGTAACAGATTAAGAGTTTTGGATTTACGTCGACTCCGCCAATATTGGCTGCGTTGGAAATTTTATAAGTCAGTAAATTTTGGATGGACCTAGCTAGGCAAATGTCGTACTCCCAAAATATGGCATTTGGAATGTTCCATTTTTTTTTTTTTTAAAGATTGACTAAATTAATTTAAAGGAAACTACAGATCATTCTTAAGTTTTACAGACCGAAAGAAAGGGAAATTGTCCAAATTTAAAAGTACATTAATCCAAGGCGGGGGATAATCCCAAATAAAATGACTAGAAGATAAAAACCGGGTGTCTTTGCCAAAGGTTCTGTTCCTTCCTTCTTTGGCTAACTTGTCTGCAATTCCATTAACTTCCCGGTAGACAAAAGTGACTTGTACTTCTTCCATCTGCTTTATGAGCTCAGAGACATCCTCTAAAAGAACTTGTTGAGGCAAACTGGCTTCATGTGGCCTGGACAAAGCAACAATAAGGAATTTAGAATCAGTTTGTATGATAACATGTTTAATATCAATTTGAGTACAAAGCTGTAATCCTAGTTTTAAAGCATAAGTTTCTGCAGTGTTGTGGTCAACAAAACCCAGGTAAGTTGCAGAAGCTCTTATAAACTGTCCTAAGTGGTTTCTGATTATGCACCCTGCCCTTGCTGTATTTGAGGTATAACAAACACTACCATCAATGTTTAGGCAGAAAAACGGAGGAGGGGGTGGATTCCATTGTAACCTAATCACTTGTTGTATCTCAGGGCAGTGTAAGTTGCTGGTTGTGTTATCCCTTAAAGTTTGTAACAGAGGAGGGGGTGGATTCCATTGTAACCTAATCACTTGTTGTATCTCAGGGCAGTGTAAGTTGCTGGTTGTGTTATCCCTTAAAGTTTGTAACATAAGAGTATTGAAAACATAAGGATCAAAGTCTTCATTGTTAAAAAGCTTTTGGTTCCTACACTTCCAAACATGCCAGAAAAAAATCAGGATTGTGGTCTGTGCTTCTAGAGTAAGTTTTTTTAGAAAGATGACATCTACCAAGTTATTGCATTGAGTATCCAAAATCCATGATCTAGGACCCTGGAAGGTTGGACATTCAAAGAATAAATGGTTTTGACTTTCCTCAGCTAGTAAGCACATACTACAATTTGGGGAGGGTATGATGTTAAACTTAGCAAGTCTAGAAGCAGTAGGTAATCTATCTTGAATTCCTAGCCAAAGAAAAAACTTCACTCTTGGTGGGATTTGAGATCCCAAAGTTTTTTCCAAGGCCAGTTTGGCTCAATGTTATAATCTCTATTTAACAAATAATTATTAGCAGTCTTAACAAAGAAAGATCCATTTTTATTTTGTCCCCAGACTAGCAGGTCAATCTGGGGGTTCCTGGGTAGTGGGATACCAATGACTTCATTAACAATTTGGTCAGGTAGAATTGTTTGAAGTAATTGGTGATCCCAGGTTCCAGAGTCTATCACTTGGTTAACCATTAGTGATGTATCAATATCATGAGTAATTGTTGGTCCCTTAGACAACAAGGTTAAAGACTAGAGGGGGGGTGAATAGTCTTTAAAACTTTTTGAAGTCTAATGCAGATTTCTCAGCAAACACTAAGTGT
>JAQRGC011538376.1:0-10583 GCA_028659135.1 Plantago lanceolata | reverse complement strand
CTTTCAGTTATATAGAATTCCTTATTGCCTGCAATTTGTATCAAATCAATTTTAAATGTCATGCAGGTATGTACCATCTTTCATCCCCCCTCCAATGGCGACAAAGGGTAGAGAGTACGAGAAGAAGGTAATACTTGTTTAATGTTACTTGTTTCCTAATTTGTGATTATTTTCTCAATCATATTAACTTATCTGCTAAATAATCTTACAGAAGGAGGAGAAGCCGAAGGAGAAAGAAAAGGGGAAGTCAAGGAACATTGATCATTTTATGGAGGAGTTGAAGCATGAACAAGAAATGAGAGAGAGGCGGAATCAAGATCGTGATAGCTCTCGTGATTCACGGCATGGAGACAACTCTGTGGTTAGTAATGCCCATAACTAATTATGTGACCTAAAAGTCAAGTGTTAACCCCAAAACATCTTTTTGTCAGAGCCTTTTCTTATCTCTTGAAAAAAATGGTTCTCCTAGAATTTCATGTGCAACATGTTGCTTATGGTGGTAACAGTGTGTTATCTTCGTTAACAGCTGTTGGTTTGTTTTTAGTCTAAGAAATTTATTTGGAATTATTTCTGTTTGGTCCTCCAGCAAACCCATTCCCCTTTTTCCGGTTGTCTTATTGTAGTTAACTACTTACTAATGCTATTTGATTTTCTCAGCTATCAAGCCGGTTCGATGAGCTGCCTGATGAGTTTGATCCATTAGGAAGAGCTGGGTCATTTGACGATGGAGATCCACAAACTACAAATCTTTATGTGGGGAACTTGTCACCTCAGGTCAGATAATTGATAGTTACAGTCCTATACAATATTTGTAGAGAGCCATATTTCTAGCATACTGCAAACATACACACCAATTCATACCTGTAATCTCGTTATTTTTCTACATTGTTTAGTATTCATTTATAGAGTAATCTCTGTTTCACTTGTAGGTTGATGAGAATTTTCTTTTACGGACATTTGGAAGATTTGGACCCATTGCCAGTGTAAAAATTATGTGGCCAAGGACAGAAGAGGAACGGAGAAGACAGAGGAATTGTGGTTTTGTGGCTTTCATGAACAGGCCTGAGGCTCAAGCTGCAAAGGATGAAATGCAAGGTTGTTTATGGCTATCCAAACATGCATAAATTGATGGCATATTTTTCAAATCTGCTGCTATCATTTTTTATTTTTTTTTGAAATGGCAAATTTAACTATCCTACTCCTACGTATTACAAATACACCTATACCAACCTTATATCTCCAAAATAACCTAAACCCACCTTATGTCTCCGCTGGGGATCGAACCCCTGACCTCTCCCCTCTGTGCTACTCCAGCACTCATACCCTTTACCACTGCACCAACCTTATAACTCCTGCTGCTATCATTTTTGTACTCATGTATAAATTTATGCACACGTTTTTGGCGATTCAGAATGCACACGTCCAAACATACGAAAACTCAAGTAAAACCTTTATGTTATCTTTAGAGTTCACTATGGATTTGAGATTTTGTTTGTTTCATGATCTCATTATGCTATGTGCATTGCATGATCGTGTATTCTCAAAGTACATTTAGTGTCCGTTAGTGATGCAGAAATTGATAGACAGCTAAAAGGTTATCTTTTTGTAATCCAGGAGTGGTGGTTTATGAATATGAACTGAAGATTGGGTGGGGTAAGTCTGTCTCTTTACCATCACAGGCACTTCCTGCCCCACCGCCAGGTCATATGGCCATTAGAAGTAAGGAGGTATGTTTGAGTCATTCTTTTCTTCTCTTATGATTTTGATGCGTTGGATTGTTACATCTCTTCCAGAGAAAGTAAAAAATGTGAGAAAACAACACTTCACACCCTCAAGCTTTGAAGATGATAGCCTAGTTAATTTGAACTGTTTTTCTTAAGGCACTTGTGTGGCTTATAATTACTTCCCAATGATAGGTGGCTTGCCCTCATTTTATTCCTACGATCTGATGCTTTATAAATTTTGTGATCTGTCTTATCTCTAGTTTCATGTCTCATGTCATTAACTGCGCTTGTCTTCTTGTAGGGTGCTAATGTCATTCTATCGGGGCCTTCTGGACCTGCAGGTCCTGCAGTTACTTCCATTCCAACCCAGAACTCTGAATTGGTTAGTGTTTCCGTATTTAGACTTGGACTCTTGATTTTTTTTTTCTTGATTTTATTAGCACAGATTACAGTGTAGATATAAGCCCTAGTTGGGAAATGTAAAGGGACAACCAGTCGCCGGAGAGTGTTTAAACTGCCTGTTTTGTTTACACTGAGCGGCAGTTTATTGCTCATGAATTTTGTAACCCAATTACTTTCCAAATACAAAATGATGTTTACCTTATGATTAAAGGGCGTTCACCTTGAAGTTCATGTAAATTGTCACCATAGGAATTACGGTAGTTTCTTGTGTCAGGCAGTAGTAGAATAATACTTACATGGCCTCTTTCCTAGTGAATATCGGTTTCAACTTGTCATTGTTCTTTAGCCTTGATTGTGCGTAGACTATATTGCTGATTGAGTTGCTTTGCTTGGATATGTAGGTTCTTACTCCAAATGTGCCTGATATTAAAGTTGTTCCTCCTGAGGATGATCATCTTCGGCATATCATGGATACAATGGCTCTTTATGTGCTTGACGGGGGTTGTGCTTTTGAACAAGCAATTATGGAGAGGGGCCGTGGGAACCCTTTATTTAGCTTCTTGTTTGATCTTGGTTCCAAGGAGCACACATACTATGTCTGGAGGCTCTATTCGTTTGCTCAGGTTATCCCATAAGTTCACAAATAATTTGAAAAAAATAAAACATGTAAAATTTATTGTCACAAAGCATACATAGTCTCTCCCTTGATCCCCTCAGTTGCAAGTTTATTGCTTTTGTTGTTATTTGTCATACATCTAACCATGTTGTTGCCCCACAACGAAATTCTTGAACTGTGTTGCTTCTGCTGCCTTTTGAACTGTAGTGCTATACAATGCACAAGACAACCTTTAACTTGTACATGAAATTATTGTTGCTTGTGATGAATAAATGATACGCTCTTCAGATGTTTGTTCATTATTTTTTGTTAGTTGGTATTGGTTAGGGAAATGGACATTCACTTTTATTATCCACATGAAAATTCTAGTGTAAACTAGTTTTAATATTGACTGAATTACATCTAAAAATGACTTTCGAATCGGATTCTGTCTTTTGACTCGCAGTTTTTATAGTTATAAATGTGTCATTCTTACTTCTCTTTGAGTTTGATTCAGTTCCATCTTCGAATCGCTTTTTTATTTTCTTTCCAAGCTTTCCCCTGACATGAACTTCTGCCTAGTTTGACTTATTCCATGTATCATCTAAGTGATCTAGATAAGCAATTTGAAAAGCATGCATACACATTACACCTCCAATAAAGTAGATTTTAAGTGGGAATGGCTAGTGAAATTTCCTTCTTTAGCGCATTGTTATAATGGTTAGAATTTATCTTAGTGCCAAAGATGAACAGATGATAGATTCACGTCTTGTCTTTTGCTAGTAATCAGGATAGCAAAGACTAACAATATTGGTATTTGTAAAATTGCAGGGTGATACACTTCAGCGATGGAGAACAGAGCCTTTCATCATGATAACTGGGAGTGGGAGGTGACCCACCTTTTTTCTTTGGCTAATCGTGCACAAACAGATTTTTCTCATGAACTTCTCTGTTACGAAATTGCCCAAATTTGATCCCTGATTATAACAACTAGAGTTGACTACTACTCAAGCTAATAGCATACCAAAGGGAAATTACTTTATGCTAGATTAAGTGGCACCTCTTGAAAAGGTGGAAAAAAAGAACAAATAATAAAAATAAATAAAAGCTACCTGAAAAAGAACGATTGTGTAGCAGGTAGTAATATTATTGTAGTTGGTGTTTCTGCATTCTGAATGTTTGCTGATTTTCTTTTTTAAGGTGGGTGCCGCCTACTTTACCATCACCTAAAGTCCCAGAGAATGAAAGAGAGGCTGGAAGCACTTATGCAGCAGGGAAAAGCAAAGTATAGTTCTGAATCCAGTATTAGATTATGTAGTATATTCCTATGTAGAGTTATCATGTTGTACTGATCAGTATATTTACGTTAGTTTTATTTTCTGGATTTCAGCGTGTGGAGGTAGAACGATGCCTTTCTGATTCGCAGAGGGACGAGTTTGAAGATATACTACGTGCTTTAACATTAGAGAGAAATCAGATAAAAGAAGCTATGGGATTTGCACTGGATAATGCAGATGCTGCAGGGGAGGTAATTGCTTGAGCTTATATCGAGGAACTTAGTGTGTTCACTTAATCAAATAGATACATGGCACCCCTTTTACAATTATTAACAGAAACACAAATGTATCGTTTTGTGACTGAATGCTGTTGCAGACTTCTTTTTTATTTTTTAACTTAAGATAAAATTAGTTCTACAAGTCATGCTGCTGAACTCATTTTACATACTCACTCTGCATCCTTGACTTGTAGGTAGTTGAAGTCCTAACCGAGTCCTTGACTCTTAAAGAAACTCCGATTCCAACAAAAGTTGCAAGACTTATGCTTGTCTCGGACATTCTTCATAACAGCAGTGCTCCTGTCAAGAATGCTTCTGCCTACCGCACAAAGTTTGAAGCAACTTTGCCTGATATCATGGAAAGTTTCAATGACTTGTACCGCAGTGTAACTGGGCGTATAACAGCTGAGGCCCTTAAGGTAGCAGCTCAGTTCCTCAAACCCTCCAATCCCCACCACAAAAATTAAAAAATTGAAACTTAGGCCTCTTATTTCATTCTGCAGGAACGTGTTCTGAAAGTCCTTCAAGTGTGGGCGGACTGGTTTCTATTTTCGGATGCATATGTGAATGGATTGAGAGCGACATTTATTCGATCAGGAAGCTCAGGTGTTACTTCATTCCATTCTATATGTGGTGATGCCCCGGATCTAGAGAGGAAATCTGGTTCTACAGACGCTGGCGATGGCGTAAAACTTAACCAAGATGCTGCATTGTCAATTGGTAAAGGAGCTGCCATGACAGAGCTGTTGAATTTGCCCCTAACTGAGCTTGAAAGACGGTGCAGACACAATGGGTTATCTCTAGTTGGTGGAAGAGAAATGATGGTAGCACGATTACTTTATCTAGAAGAGGCAGAAAAACAAAGAGGTTATGAGATAGATGATGAATTGAAGTCTACAAATAACCAGTCAAGCTCCACCAGATACCCAAGTGGGCGGAAGGAGTCGAGCTTTGAAATTGATCAAGGTAGAACGACAGGATGGAATAGTTATATGGAGCAAGATACACATTCAAGAGGCAGCGGATCAGTCTATTTACCCCCATCTGATCCACCTTCGCTGCCTGAATTTAGTCACAGTGAAGAAAAAAGCGAATCTATATTGCCGGCTTCTAAGTGGGCACGAGAGGATGATGGGAGTGAGGATGATCATGAAAAAACTAAAGACTTGGGATTAACCTATTCATCTTCTGGAAGTGAGAATAATGGTGACCCTATACATAAAAATACGGAAATTGAGACTAATACAGATTCCGGTAATTCGTCACATCTGAATGGTGTGATGAATGAAGATCAGAGGTAATTTTTCTTTTTATTCCTAAATTCGGTACTCGGAAGATTTTACTAATCATTGCGTATGTCTTTCCATTATTGGTAAGATTTTTAGTTTACTGTGTAACTTATATAAGTGAGATGGTTATGAGTTATGTGTGTAGGAATTCTGTTTCATAGATGCTGGAAATGTTCCTGATTAATTGTTTTAAAAATTTCTTTTTACTGTTAATTGTTCTTTTGAAAGATGAAGCTGTTTTGATATGGTAACTTGCAAATAGAAATTATCCAGATTATATTTTCCATCTATAAATTCATGTTGGCACTTTCTCAGTGTTGTGTATGATGTTGTACTTAACTATCTTTCAGACGAAAGCTGAGGCTCGTCGAGGTTGCTTTAATGGAATATCGTGAATCTCTTGAAGACCGAGGAATAAAAGATGCAGAGGAAATTGAAAGAAAAGTTGGCAATCATCGGGGTCGGCTCCTATCTGAATATGGCCTAGTGAGTTCAAATACTGATGCTTCTCGCCAATGTAAGTGCTGGCTGCATTTTCATATTTCTCTTAGCTTTGCCATCTCGAACTTTGTTTAAATCAGTCTTGCATTGCTTGAAATGTTTGGTACCATATTAAAAACTTTCAAGGAGTGCATGAGAGTTCAGAATTGAAAAAAACTGTTGTTACTCAGTATCTGTGTGGGTGCACCTAATTTGGTACTTCAACCAGTCTCCTTGTTCTGAAAAGTGGACACCGACATTGAAAATAAATTCTTGGCATTTGTTTTTTTTTAATGCTAAAATATACCATGTGGTAAAAAGAAAAAGAAATATAGATACTCCCTACTGTTTTCTTAATTGTTATTGCATAGATTTATCGTAACCTGACTCTGAAAATGCAGCTAAGTCATCAGTAGAGAGGAGGGACAGACGAGATGATTCATCACGTGGATCTTTAAGAAAGCGCCGGCGTAGTAGAAGCAGAAGCGGAAGTCCTCAAAGGAAATTAGCAACCCATGATAGAGGGAGGGAAAGTGATGGTACTAGGGACCGAGAAAGAAGACGCGAGCATGACCGTGAGAAGAGCGGAAGCAGAGAAAGGGACGAGCATGACAGAGACAGGTCGCGGGACAGAGACAGAGATAGGAGAAGAGTCAAATAAATGATTTAACCCTACTCTTGTAGCATCAATTACCCCCCACCAACCAGTATCTGTTCGATCATCCGGTGCTGTGAGCTGGTTTCGCCTGACGTCATAAGTCGATTTGCGCATCTTGGCTGTAAAACTTGAGGTGTTGCTGGAATGTCATCTGCTGCAGGATGAAGAAGATGAAAGTGTAACTGTACTGAAATCTGTTATGTGGCCGCCATGCCACAGAAGCTGTAGAAGTAGCCTTATACTGTGATAGATATAGTTGTACCGAGTGAACTAGCTAAATGGAGTTCAAATTTTGGCTACATTGCTACTGGTTTTTTCTTTTCTTCTTCCTTTTCAATTTGTTGTATGCTTTGTGTGCATTGGACTGCCAGTGCCTGAGGTTCATTCTTAAATAATGAACCTGAGATAATTTTTCCCTTTCAAACAACGATGATGTTTCTTCCAGCCATGAAGGTTGTTGGTTAGATGAGCAAGGAGACTTTGGAGCGCAAGTTTCAGGCTTTTCCTGAATTTGGTTTTTCAGAACATGATATGCTGAGAGTATTTAGGGACTCACCAGTCACCTTCTGCTTGCCACTGGGAAGTACATGATGAAGTATATCATCAGTGAAAAGTGTCGAGAAGAGGTATGAGCCAAGGCTGTGTGTTTTAGCGGTTTTAGAACGTAAGAGCCTGATTAAGAAATGGCCTACTCTTGGTTCTCTTTACGGTCTGAGGGACAAGAAGTTCTTAGAGAGATACGTTGCCCCTCACTTGAATGGAAGGGTTACTACTTACTGGGAGCTTATCTGAAATTGGTCAGGTTTTGGAAAGCAGGTTAAATTAAGTGATTATATTGGTTGTAGAAATTTGGTGAGGAAGAAGTGATGATGCGAAAATATTGTTTGTACTGTAGCTGTTTGAATACTGAGAGGTGAAGATTAACTTAATAGGAATGTTATCTTCGTAGCTTGATTACCTGATTCCAGATTGAACTTTTTACATGATTCCAGATTGAACTTTAGGCCATATTGCTAGAATCAGCTTTAATTTTACTTGTGATTCGGTTATTCATAACTGCTCACTATTGTTCAAATCCATTATTGCAGAACTGTGTGGTTCATACGCTATTCCTTCCGTATGACTGATAACTGCTCTTGTTTATTAGTAGTTATATTCATTACTTGTTGCAATACTGTACTCCGTATCTGAAATTCGAACCACCATGCTACCATAAAGCAGGAATTAATGAGAACTTATACTAGCTGCCATACAGCTTCTGAATGAGAAGTGTACAAAAAATGTTTTTGGCATTGAGGACACATCTTGTTTAGGTGAAAGTTTTTCATGTCAAGGGATTTGATGTTGAGAAAGTTGAAAACTGATCAGAAATTTCCAATCATCAAATAATCTCAAGAACCAAAACTACAGATGAAGCCTTTTCCTATTTTCTCATACAGAACATGGACTTTGCCATGTGGATATATCAGCTAACAGATTGCGAAGCTGATCGATTAGTTTTTTCAGATACTCGTTCTTCCCTGCAAGTTCCTGCAATTCAGGTATATAAAAGATTATTAGCCAAGGCCGATCACCCGAAAAAACGCAGGAACCAAAGGAAAACGACACAAATTCTAGCTCAATTCCGTCAACCAATTTTATTTTTCTTCTTCTTTTCATCCACTTCAGTTACTGTTTAGAAACCAATTAACCTCCAATTGACAGTAAAGGATCGTTAGATTACAAAACTTAATGAAAAAGCAGCATGCACATATAAAGCTGATAGGATCGTGGGAATCAAGGCCAGTCTAGGATGAAGTTTCAAGATAGAAAGTAGTTTTCCTAGCAGAAGTAGAATATCTTATCAAACTGTTCCTGAAACTCATTTTGCTTCTTTTCCTTTCCCTATTTCCCAGTTTAGGCTTATTTATGGCTTATTAGGCGCTCTAACTTCCTCGAGACCTACAACTAAGGACATCTGGGAACATTTGAGTTTAAAAAATTATGCAAATTCTAACAAATAATCGCTTCAGGACGCAAGTGTTGTGAATGCACATTTTACAACATACAAAAAGCTGCTTATCAGAAACGTGCAAACAGACGTTTCAATAATTAAATCTTTGACTGTTTCTAATAATTACATGCTTTTGCTTTTAGTGACCAAATTTAGGCAATTATTAATAAATGCCTGAAGATGCAATCACGCAATTAAAATTCACTCCAACCACCGGCTAAATTTGTCATCTAGAAATGCAGAATCATATCCTAAGTAGTAACATTTATTTATGGCAAAGCAAAAGAGTGCAGTTTATCAATACCAAATGCAACTCTTGAACCACAAACAATAAACAGTAATAAAGGGCCAAAAGATAAATAAATAAAATTGTAAATCCATTCCCTTAGCTCAGAAGTACATTTCTTTACGTGTTTTTAACAACTCACACATGATAAAAGGTAAGGTATAGCAACCAGAACAAAAGTAGATGGAATTGAAACAGGAATTCAACATATTGAAGGCTTAATAAAAGGTGAGAAAAAAAATCCTCTTTGAAAGTTTGAATTATTACTACGGAAGCCATATGAGATGACTCTAACACAAGCCTTCACTTGTGGACCAGCTGCCTTAGATAGTTAGATTATGACACATGGACACAAGAAAAGGATCAAACAAGACTGTGAGCTCGAATACAGCTTTCCAATCACAGAATGAAGACTGAATTTATAAGGGAGAGAGAGCATATTTGCATAGCTCTAATAATCAATGCGGGGTCATTCTAAAACAAACAGCCTGCTAAATTATGCCTATATTCCTAAATCCCGAATAACGACACCTTTGGCACATTAACCAATCAACAGGAAGCAGATGATCAATAAAGTTCCGGTGATTGAGTTTCAGCAATTGAAATACCTTTCTCAACACAGATGCGCGTTCTTCAAGCTCCTCTATTTCCGTTTGATCCGCAGGAGACCCTAAGTCGCCTGTTGGGGATGCTTCAGATTCTTTGGCCTGATCCAATAGAAAGATATTGTCATTGAAGCTTAATGTACCAATATAGCAAAGATATACAAACAATCACTTAATACAGATGAGTGCACCACCAAAGGCATTCTGCTTTTTAGTCTCCCGGAAGTCGAAAACAAAGTAAACATAAGGCTATATCATATGGTAGTTCACCTAAGCTCAACAATTGTATCCTCTATCAATCAAATAAAAAAATGCAATTCCACAAAACACATGAATCGAAAACAAATACGATAAACGAAACCGATAAATCAACAATGTACTCAATAATAATTAATCAGGAGTGAAGAATTGAGCAATTGCCTTTTGGGAAAGAGTAATTGCGGATAGTACAGAGCGCAAGGAAGCGACAGAAGCCTTATACTGGAGGCGGGCATCGTCCAGGGCTCCGCCACCGGATTCGATGTGGGGGTGAGTGTCGGAATTAGGGTTATTGGAGTTGGTGGACCAGAGATTAGGGTTACAGAGCTCATCGTTCATGGCGGAGAGGATTAGGAAAGAGGCGTGGATGGTTTCCTGGAGGTGTTTAAGGGCTTCGATTGAGAGTTCTTGTGTGGTTTTGGTGGCCGCGTATGATGCCGGTGAGGAGGCGGAGCTTAGAGTGAGCGGCTTGTCTTCCATTTTTCTTTTTCCACCTGAAACCGCCGTGCGAGGTGGTGGAGTAGAAAGGATGGATTTTGTTTCTTCTTAGTAGCGAGGTTTCATGGAATTTACAATAACACCCTTCTTTAGTAATCAATAAAGCTATGCTAGCTTGCACGGACACGGACACGGGGACACGACACGACACGGACACTGACACGGCGACACGACATTTTAGAAAAAATAGGACACGACACGGCTAGGACACGGCTATAAATTTATACATAATTTTTATAT
>JAQRGC011538153.1:0-10749 GCA_028659135.1 Plantago lanceolata | reverse complement strand
TAAATGAAGTAGTTTTGTTAAAAAAAAAAAAAACCAAAAAAAAAACAAACCAAAGGAGTAGTTTGAAATAATAAAATTTAAACTAACAAAAACAAAACCAAGTGTGTGAGCCGCAACCAACCAAGTCCAGGCCTCCCCCTTCTCCCCTTCACTTCCTTTCTTTCTTCTCCATTAAACCCTAACCATAATTTTATGAATTACACCAACACCAACTGATACTCTTCCTCTCTCACCACCACCATGCCTTCATCTTCACTGTTCACACACAACTTAAACCTCAAATTCAGACTCAGAGCCATGTCTCTCTTACCTTTCTCCGCCACAGCCTCTTCCCTCCGCCACTACAGTTTGCCCGGCCGTTTGTACCCGCGGAATCGTGTCAATTTTTTATTCAGGGGCTTGTCTTTCACCTGCCGTGCTTCGTCGTCTCCTTCATTCCCGCGCTATAGACATGCTTCTTCTTTGCCGCAATTTTATCTGCAGAATCAGGGGTATGACAGGTATGGATATGATCAGTATGTGTCTGAGGAGGAATCTGATGCGGACTATTCCTCGTCTTCGAAAATACTGGTGAGTTAGGTTTCTGTTACTCTCTGCTGATGATGATTAATTAATTTCATTTTTGGTGGCGGAGTGCTCCGTTTTAAAGTTCAGCTTTACTGTGTAATGCTGTCTGATAAGCCTATTGGTAGACATTGTGGTTTTCTTTATTGTTACGGTGCATCGAAATGAACCAATGGTGATGATTAGTCAACTTCTATTAATTTGCTGGTTATGATTAATATATTTTGTTTCTGTGGCAAGTGTTTTGTTTTCGTAGCTACTACAAATTGATGTCTGATAAAAGGTTCTCGTTATAATTAAGGTGTAAGGAAATCAACGGATGTGATGGTTTTTGTTGTAGTAATTTAGGTGTTACGGAATGAGAAAACGGTCATGGTCCTTAAGAATACTATGGAATCTGGATGAATATGTCAGGCTAGTTCGCAGCTATTGGCTGTTTAGTAAAATTCTATGATAGGTAATATTACAAAACCGAACCAAATGGCATGCAGTCATCTGAATGAATCTAACATCTTGACATCACTCCATCCATCTTTTAAATCTGTAAGAAGAAGCATCATAGAGATCATGAAATGAGATTTATACCTTTTGCAGGTCTATTTATTTGTTCATATCTATTGCTGTGTATTATCAGCATAGTTATTTAACAAACCAGAAATGGTGTTAGTTTAAAAAATTCAACTTAATGACATTAATTTTTGTTGCAATCCACGTATTATCCATCCACAGTTCTACACTCTATCAAAGTTTACGATTGATTTTTCTCTTTAGAGTTTAGCAACTATAGTAAAATGATTGCATTGACAGTTTAATATGTCACCAAACATACTGTACCTATTTCATCTCTAACAATGTAAAATGATGCCAACATGTCTGAATTAGCACTCAGGATGTACTTCCGCTTAAAACTGTTTTGATAGTCTTATAGATCCCAGTTTCAGGTGTTAGTTAGAATGCAACATGAGTTCATTGCTAGTTTTGTATCAGGGTGAATTTGAAGTATTTTTATTTGGTTTGTATGTTTTGTGAAGTTTGAATTTTCTAATCATGGCGAATGTATTTGAGCGTCCTGTTAACCTTTTCAACGAGTTGTTTTATTCAGAGCTTACATAAAGTCTTTCCTTGTAAATTTTGGACACTAGACTGCTACTCTGGATAATGTTGAAGAGTGGAGGTGCAAATTGATCATGCTTATGCGCTGCAAAGATGAGCAAGAGATTGTGACCATGGATAAAAAGGACCGGCGTGATTTTAAGCTACTTTCAGCACTCGCAGATAGAATGGGATTGCACAGGTGCTGGAACAGGAACTGTGCCTAGCCATTTATTCTATAGTTATTCTGATCTATGTTTTTTTTAATCATATATTTAAAAGCCTTTTCTTAATTGCAGCCATCAGTATGCGAAAGTTGTTGTCTTTAGTAAAGTTCCACTACCAAATTATAGGCCAGATTTGGATGACAAACGCCCGCAGAGGGAGGTACTACCAAATATTCACCTATAACCTGTTTCAGTTTTTCTAGCAACTTTTATCCCTATGTTGATAAGTTACTCCACCAAAAATATTCAGAATCCATCTTGGTTCTTTCTTTCTTACCCTATTTTTTTAATAAATAAAATATATTTCATTTTTCTATGCGTATGTTTACTTTTTATTTTTAATTCTTGTAATTAAGCAAACAACAAAAATAAGTTTCTCTGAAATTAGTCCACGTTTTCTGCCTAGGTTCCTTGAACTTATGATCTCACCTGTATATCAATTGATGTGGTTAAATGGTTTGCTTACTTGCAGGTGATGTTACCAGGTAGGTTGCAGAGGATGGTAGATTCTCATATGAGGGCTCATCTTTCGAGAAAGTCTATCAATAAGGAGACCTTTAGAGATAATAATGTCTATTCAACATTGAACATGGACAAGAATGTATTTTCCGATGAACGATTTCATGAACAGGCGGAGACCTCTTCCCGATCTGTTGCTGCAGAGAGAATAAGTATGCGGAGGAGCTTACAGATGCGCAGCAGACAAGAAGCGTGGCATGTTAGTATTAATTTATGTCTACTGGTCTTTCCTAAGTTATAATTGATGTTAAAATATTTCTTTACTAATTATCCTCATGGCCCGTCTGGAAAAAATAGATTATTTTCAATTGTTGGATGGTACTGCTGCTCGCTTAATATTTTATACGTTTTTACTTTTGCGTTTTTCTTTTTCTCGGAAGTAATTAAGTGAGACAGGCCAATTATCCAATATCATACTCCAGAATGAAGTCTTTTCACCACTTTGCATTATGGTGAATATATATTTTCTAAATTAACATATTCCCATTCATTGATTAATGCCATATTGCTTCAAAGTTGGTTAAAAAATTTCAAGGCACTCTGTTACATTATTAGGTCTATATTAGAATTACAAGTCTAGTAATTCATTACTTTTAGAGTTAGGGTTGTATTAGGGTTCTAGTATAGGTTATTATTATATAAGATAGTTAGAGCCTACCAGATTAATCACCCAGAATATTCAGACGTTAGAATGGTTCACTCTTAGGAGTTGGTCGCCCTTTTTGGTTGGTACATCTCTCTGGAGATTGGTTGTTCTTTATCTTTTCTTTATTTTCTAGTCAATAAACCCCAGAAGCAGCTTTGCTACACCAAAAGTACTTGTTATCATCACATTCAAACCTACAGTTCTCTATCACAATTGAAATCATTCATGACATTTTAATCTGGGAGATGGGTGAAAAAGAGTTTTCTTATTGGTTGCCAACTGACAATATTTCTGAAACATTATATTTGACCTTGTATATTGGTGGACTATCTTCCTACAGGAATCTGTAGAAGGACAAAAGATGCAAGAATTTCGGAGAACTCTCCCAGCGTACAAAGAGAAAGATGCATTATTGACTATGATATCTCAAAATCAGGTGCTTATTAGGTTTCTCAGTCTTATTTATGAAACTTCATCTATGTGGCTTATTACTGTCATTTCTTGGGTAGTTCTTTTCCTAAATTGGATTTAGAATTATAACGTTAATGTTACAATGTGTTCGATGCACTATCGTGTTACATGTGTATTTTCTAAACAAGTACCCCCTCTGTATCACTGATAACGGGTCTTAAGAATTCTAATGGGGAATCAATCGACCACGTGTTAATTCATTGTTAGTTTGCACAAATACCTTGGGGTTCTGTATTTGGAAGGTGCAAGTTGTCCTGGACTATGCCATGCAAAGTGATGGGTATGCAGTATGCTATTGGCTCGGAGAAGGAAATTTAGAGATAAAGATAAAGAAAATTTTTGGAATCTTATCCCAGGTTTTTTGATTTGGAGTATTTGCAATGAAGGAAATTAATAGATGCTTCAAGGATGCTTCTAACTCGGACTGGAAGAATTTGAGGAATTTCTTTGGATTGTTATTGTACTCGTTCAGTGAGGCTGCTGTTAATCCTTTGCCTGATAGTACTAGTCTCTTTCCTTTTTTGTCTGACCTGCTGTGTAGTACACTTCCCGTGCCCTGTATCATCTGTTTTGCTAATAATACTTCCTTGATTACCTTTTGAAAAAAGAAGAGAAAAGTAATCTAATAAAGTATGGAGATATATAGTACAAGTGGGGTAAGTTAATGTGCTAAGATTAAATAGAAAATGTGAGTGAGACGATTTGAATAGAGAATTTAATAAAAAATTGAAAAAGTATGGTAAAATTGTAAATATGTTTGCTTTATGATGGTAATTGTACTTTAAAAATGGAATGTTTCAAATGACACATCTGTAGCGGAACCCCAAAATGGTAAAATGACACATTATGGGAGGGATGGTGGGAGTATATCTATCCTGGTGATTTATTTTCATATTGTTTTTATATGTTTTAAAGCAATTGGTCCTGTACTTTATGGGTATTGAAACTTGGTCTTATATTTACTTTCATATTAATTTGTTACAGTATTACACTATTTTCAGTAATTGACATAATTCATGCATATATATTATCTTAATGGAATGTACTAAAAAATTATATCCATATTTGTCTGCTACTCATCCAGACCCCAGGGATGACACTGCAAACTATAAGGTTAAAATGGTATCATATGATGCCGTTTTCCTCTTTTACGGCAGAAATGGTAGTAGAAACTGTCCAGTTTAAGGAGTTTTCAAACCATTATCTGAACTGTCAGTTTTCCAGGTAGTTGTCGTCTCTGGTGAAACTGGCTGTGGAAAAACTACGCAATTGCCTCAATACATCTTAGAGTCAGAAATTGAAGCTGACCGGGGAGCAGCATGCAGTATTATATGCACCCAACCTAGACGAATATCTGCTATTGCAGTTTCTGAAAGAGTTGCCGCCGAGCGCGGTGAGTCAATAGGAGAATCCGTAAGTATCTTGCTTCAAGTAGTAAATCAAAATTTCGTGATGAATATCTTGTAAACAGATCTTGAATTTCTGCATCATCCTTTAAGGTCGGTTACAAAGTACGGCTTGAGGGAATGAAAGGGAGGGATACTCGTCTTCTTTTTTGTACTACCGGAATCCTGTTAAGAAGATTATTAGTTGACAGAAACTTGAAAGGTGTTACTCATGTAATTGTTGATGAGATTCACGAGCGAGGAATGAATGAAGGTACTTGTTATTCATTATATTTACTCTACCTTTACATTCCATCATCTTATAATAATGTTATGGCAGACTTTCTTCTAATTGTCCTCAAGGATCTCCTCCCTCGCCGACCGGAGTTGAGACTAATTCTGATGAGTGCAACCCTAAATGCTGATCTGTTCTCTTCTTATTTTGGTGGTGCTCCAACCATCCACATTCCTGTAAGTTATTATTGTTAGCATGAATCCCACTTAGTGACGGTAATATCTCTCACGCACGTGAAATGTCTTCTGCTTATATGCCAAATTATAGAGCTTTATGTTTCCTGTTCTTATGGTTGCTACTTATTTGATACAATAAAAAAGAACAATAATTTCTTCTTTTTTTGGGGGGTGGGGGGTGTTCTCTTTTCTGTTCACAAATCTCTGTTTTCGATAATTCCACCACCCCTCCTCTTTTTCTCATTTAATTGATTACTTTATAATCTGTATTTATCCTAATTCTCAGGGCTTTACTTATCCTGTCCGGAGTCACTTTTTGGAAAATATCCTTGAAATGACTGGCTATAGGTTGACTTCATATAATCAAATTGACAATTATGGCCAAGACAAGATGTGGAAAATGCAGAAGCAGACTCTTCGGAAAAAGAAAACTCAAATAGCTTCAGCTGTTGAGGTATGAGTTGTTTGTAATCTTGAAGTTTTTCTTTATTAGCTTGTTTTTTTTTTTTCCTTTGATGTGAAAGATTGTTGAAACAGGAAACACTTGAGACAGCTGATTTCAGGGAATATGGCCCTCGGGCTCGAGAATCACTATCTTGTTGGAATCCTGATTCTGTTGGCTTCAACCTCATTGAAAATGTTCTTTGTCACATTTGCTGCAATGAAAGGCCTGGTGCCGTTTTAGTGTTTATGACTGGTTGGGATGACATAAATTCTTTGAAAGATCAGCTTCAAGCTCATCCACTATTGGGAGATCCAAGCAGAGTTCTTTTGCTTGCATGCCATGGTTCCATGGCTAGTGCAGAGCAGGTAATTTGGATGTCTTTTAATTCACTTCACTTTTGTTTTTTTTGAGATGTAATTATTAGTTTTATGTTAAAACTGTTCCAATATTTTTGGGATTCGAGTATAATTAATCCTTTTAGTGGATTATTTTTACGTGACAGTCCCAGATTGGTGATTGTGTATGAATGAAGGTAACATTTATGAACAACCCACAAATTGCCAAATGAATAAGAGCAGATATTTTACTTTCCAGTTATAAATACTCTATATTAACACCTGAAGAGAATGTACAAATAAAACACTCAAGAGTGAGACTAATTTTAATGCGACATGGCAAGATATTGTCCAACTACATGTATCATGCTACCTTGTGAAAGGACAAGATGGTCTTAGAGTTGGATGCAGAGATCGTATGGGTACTAGTTGTGTAGTATGCACAACTTATAGTAATTTCAAGCTATTTCTCTCTGCTTTATGTGCTAAAATAAGAAGTCTAGGTTCCATCGTCACAATATACTTTGATAGTGATTGAAATCGAGATAGAATATTATTATATTAGGATATACTATTAAGCATTTTAGGTTATTTCATATTATAGTCATATTTGATGATATTGTCCCTTTAGTCGTTTGGGTTTCTTAGCATGATGCCTTCTAACTTTTAAAGTTCATTTTTATTTCTTTTTCTTGATAATTACCTTCATAAGCTTCAACTCAATTTTCCTATGTAAAGTAACTATGTGTTGGTCTTCTCATTGTGATCTGGGTGCAATGCGGTATGGTACAGAGTCAATGTAAGGATCTTTATAATCACATTGTTGCATAGTTCATTGGAATATCTCCATTTCAAACACCAAAATAATATAGAATATTCAGTGTATTTTTGTTGCTTCAAGTTAATGCATTCTGAGACTAATTTAATATTTTGTTGTATCTGTAATGCCCGGATCCCACATTAGATAAGACTATAAGAGTGGACGTGAAGGGGTATAAAGTGCACACACACACACACACACACACACACACACACTCGGTATGGGGCGTTTTGGGTGATCCAATTTTCAAAATCAAACTTGTGAGGGATCCGGCCTAAAGTGGACAACACCATAACAAGTGATATGTGTGGTCTAGTAATCGGTAACATCATCGGCCTGCAATGGGGCCATGTCATTGCATTATCAGTCGATTTTGTTTTACTCCAATGTTTTAAATTATGACTTATGTAACTGAGAAAATATATTAACTAAAATATAATCGTGTTGGTTGTGTACTTGTGCTAGCCATAGTACTAGTTTAGTAGTTTTTTGCGGGGAAGTTGTTGAGTTAGTTGAAAGCTTATGTGGCAGTAGTATGTTTTTTTGTTATGGTAGTTGTGCTTTTTGCAAGTATCTGTGTATGATTTCACTTTTCAATATTCTACTAGTAGATTATTATCAGATAGTTTGGCTAGTGGACTTGAACTTAACGTGCCACTTCCAGTAAAAGATGGCCTAATAGTGTCTCAAGTTCACGCTCATGTGTTTTATTGTTCTCTGTGCCCCAACAAATTTTATCGTATTTTCTGTATATCCTTGTGTTCTGTATAACAGAAGCTGATTATATCTTTCTGTTGTGTTTAACAGAAGCTGATTATATCTTTCTGTTGTGTATAACAGAAGTTGATCTTTAATAAACCTCAAGATGGAATCAGGAAGATTGTCCTCGCAACGAACATGGCTGAAACAAGTATAACTATAAATGATGTAGTCTTCGTGGTTGATTGTGGTAAAGCAAAAGAGACGTCTTATGATGCACTGAATAATACCCCATGTTTGCTTCCTTCCTGGATCTCTAAGGCTTCTGCCCGCCAAGTAAGACTATAATATAAACTTTTTGTAATAAGCAGTTGATCTGTGAACATTATTTGTGCAAGTGTTCGGGTGCGTATTTGGGCAGTATCTATGCAAGAGAGCCACTCATTTTAATGTTGTCTTTCAGAGGAGAGGCAGAGCTGGACGTGTTCAATCGGGCGAGTGTTATCATCTTTATCCTCGGTGTGTACATGATGCATTCGCAGATTATCAGTTGCCAGAACTTCTGAGAACTCCTTTGCAGTCTCTGTGTTTACAAATTAAAAGTTTACAACTCGGGAGCATTTCAGACTTCTTATCTAGGGCCCTACAGTCACCAGATCCTCTATCGGTAACATAAATGGAGACGCTGCATTTAGTATACTCATCTGTGATGCATTATATCCAAATTTACGCTTCTAATTTTTACCTTCTGCTTCTCAGGTTCAAAATGCTATTGAATACTTAAAGATGATTGGGGCTTTGGACGCAGATGAAAATCTAACAGTTCTAGGTGGAACTGGATCTCAAGTCTTATTTAGAGTTTAATTAATTTATGTTCTGCTGAATTCCTATACTGCCAACCAGAAGGCTAGTGATCATAAGCTGAATTTTGTTGTCTATTTGTTAACTAATTATTTTAATTACGTTTTCTTTTTGCAGGACGCAACTTAGCCATGCTTCCAGTTGAACCAAAGCTTGGAAAAATGCTCGTATTTGGGGCTATCTTCAACTGCTTGGATCCCATAATGACCATTGTATCTGCTTTAAGCGTCAAAGATCCATTCTTAATGCCGTACGATAAGAAGGATGTAAGTAGAGTGCAATCTTATAGGGACTTTTGCATTCCTCATCTACTGGGTTATAATAATCAAAAATTGTTTGGCTCAATTACTACAAATTTTTTTATTGTCTGTGTTTTACGCTTCTTGAGATTTTTTTTCTAGAAATGACCACTGATCCACTAGCTGGGCAGTTCTCTGGATAAAGTATTGCAGCCATGTTATAAGTTTGAACCTCTTCTTTTCTTGCTTTAGAGGAAAATAGGCTCAGCTGTGGAATTTTCTCTCTTTTCTTCACCGCCAAAATAAGTAATCTCATGTTTTTGTGCAATTGCATTTGTGGCCTTCTTAATCCTCTGTGAATTTTTTTTCTATAATATCTATATGAAGACCTTCAAGATCAGGCTTAATGTTAATAAACCAATTGCTATTGTGAAAAGAAACATGATGCATCACTGTTGGTTTCAAATCAGCCAATTAATCTGCAGCTTGTGTACTTCCATCTCTGGTTCTATCGTGTGACCAATCTAAGAGTGGTGTTAAGTTTTATATCTTTATTTTTGTCACTTCTGTGCTCAGAAATTCCATCTTTTCTGTTCTTATTAGTCGGAGGATGTAGTGATGTTTCAAATGCTCCTGGGTTTATTAGCATTGCACTGTGTTTCTTCAGCTGCGTCTTTTGTTTTCACTGTTGTTTTTTATTTCCTTTACATTACTTCTTTATTTGATGGATTATGCTTGGAAAATTTACTCTCAGCACTCTTTTGTGTTTCATACAGCTTGCTGAGTCTGCAAAGGCCCAGTTTTCTGGCCGTGATTACAGTGATCATCTCACTGTTGTCCGAGCTTATGATGGATGGAAAGATGCAGAAAAGAGTCAAGCTGGTTATGAATATTGCTGGAGAAATTTTCTCTCTGGGCAAACACTGAAAGCTATGGACTCCCTGAAGAAGCAATTCTTCTACTTGCTCAAAGATGTTGGTCTTGTTGAAGATATTGGCAGTTGCAATATGTGGAGTCATGATGAACATCTTGTCCGTGCTGTTATATGCGCTGGTCTATTCCCTGGAGTATGCTCTGTTGTGGTGAGTCAAATAAATTATTGGCTGAAACATCACACTTTTAAATTGATGGATTATTTTATTTTTTAAATATCATTGAAACTGCGTGTTGGATCTGCTTTTCTGGGATTAATATTAAAGGTATGTTTTTTATCTTACTTTTTTTAAGAAAAGCCACCGCAGAAGTTAAAAAGCCAAACACTAAAATTTCAACTTCTCTACTCTAAAAGCTGAGAATTGCTTTTTTTCATCAATTGCAAACACTCACTAAAGGTATGGTTTTTGACAATGGGTGTTCAAGTGGAGTAAAAAATTATCTTCCTGCACCACCATTTATAGGCTTATAATAATTCTTGTATTTTATTGCGAACATATACTTTTATTGCTGGTGTAATAATTTCTATGTTACTGTAGTGCAGTTATTGAATATTGGGTTGAAGTTTTGACAAACTTGTATTTTACAGAATAGGGAGAAGTCAATATCATTAAAAACAATGGAAGATGGTGCAGTGCTTCTGCATTCGGTGAGTATTGTTCTCTTTTCCCTCAGATGATTTCCAGTGAGCTTGGCATTTTTGTTGTTTTTCAGCACATGGGCTAATGTTATCTTTTCCCTTGGTCAGAATTCTGTGAATGCTCAGGAAGCCAAGATTCCATTTCCGTGGATTGTTTTCAACGAAAAAATTAAAGTGAATTCAGTATTTCTTCGTGATTCTACTGGCATATCTGATTCGGTGGTTCTCTTATTTGGAGGAAATATATCCAGTGGCAGACTAGTAAGTTTTTTTTTTTCTTCTGGAAAATGTTATTTTCAAAAAGAGTTTATCTATTTTGGTGCTATATACCTTAAACAATTGGGGCTTCCAAAGGACCATTCTGTTCCACTGAAGTGGCTGTATGGGGTAAAGATATTAGCA
>JAQRGC011538119.1:0-17131 GCA_028659135.1 Plantago lanceolata | reverse complement strand
ACCTTAATAAATAAAGAATAGTAACAGGATTCGTCAAGAAAAGGAGTGGTCCTTCAGATGTTTACGGATGTTCGACATTTGATTATTTGTATGTTGTGTTGCCCTCTTCTCACGCTTGTGGAATTATCCTACTTTGAAAGGCTAAAATATTACACATTTTATCTGAGATGAATTAAGATCCAGACTGAGATTTGTCTTGGTCCAAGACTATGTTTGACACTGTTATATTCTGCACAATGTCAGGGGAGGCCGGGCCTGTAGATATGCTTACGTATCTATGAAATCATGTTGAAGTAGAAAAAGTTTGGTCCTCAATTCATATAACTTAACACACAAAAAATCGTATTTCATCAATGCTAATTCGTTTGTGTAAGGAATTTCAGGTTTCTGCATCTGACCATGGATGACAGATACAGACGTGGAGTATTATGAGGCCATTTGTTCAGCACTGTTAGATAATCGACTTAAACATGCTGAAGCAGATCATAATCTTTAATAGAACCATTCGATGTTAATCAGTAGAGGGTAGGGGTAGGACGAAGAGGAAGAATAAAGAGTGTAATAGATCACAAACCTGCTCCAGTGCAATTGAATTACGACATATCTGCTGAACTCCAACAAGGTTGATGGATTTCATATCAGCCAAAGCCTAACATGGAGATGAATAATATTATTCAATGGTGATAATCAAAATGGAACAATTTCTCAGAGACTCAGACACAGGAACTCAGGAAGTGCTCATGATAATAAGCGCATGGGTGGTAGAAAAACCTTAATGGATGCATTAGCTGCAACGCTGCATATTCCCCCAAATATATAATTTCGTCTTGTATCCGCTACAAATGGTGCCATTTCCTCGTCTCGACGTGTGATCTATATGACATGAAGAAAAAGCAAAAATTATCACCTTGGGAGGTAAGCAATTGTATATAGAGCATGGAAAATGAACTTTTTCTTAAAGATAATTAAGGTTGATTTATTCAATTATAGGTACCTAATAATTTCTAGGTAGTATGTCACATAAACATAAATTAACACAGGAGAAAACGGAAAACCACTTCAAAGAAAAGGAATATCGAACTCCTTCCTTGAGCATAAAATAATTTTGTAGGAGTAGCAAGATAGATGCAGTGGATCAGCCAAACAATCAAGTATAGAAACTCACATGCGAAGTTAAGGAAATAACAAAATCGTCTGGCTCCTCTGCATCTTCATCATCCAAATAGTCCCTCTTTGTCATCTCCTACATATTGAAATTTCACCACAAAAGCTATCAGTTCAGATGAAGGTAGGTCAATACACAGTTGGTTTCTTCCAAGTAAGAGAGCCTTGCAGATGTCACATACCTGCATATGAAAAATAGTCTCCAACTGCATCTCAATCCGCAGAACCTTAAGGCAATCGATAGCCAATTTTCTGTAATCTTCAGCAAATGATGCAAGATCTTTAGAAGGTACGCTGCTGCTTCTGGCATGATGTGACGGTTTCTTTGTTCCATTTTCTTCAATGTGATCGTAAGCTTTGGAAGAAGATTTCCCAAGCCTAACATTATATAAAAATAGAAGGCATGTCACTAAGCAGATTGAAACAAAATCAAGATAATCAAGAACATCTAATATTGTTGGAAAAGATTCACAAAACTACAGTTACTAGGAAACGCTTTGATAAGCTGAGAAAGAGTTGCACATACATATATCCATTTTCCACTGAACATAACACACGGTCTCAATTATAACTTCAAAAACAGAGCCGTACTCATGAATAATATAAATTGGAAGACTACCACTGAAAGCGAAAGCTAGTGAGCAATACAAGCTTATGAGGACCATGATAGAAAAATTAACTTGCCTTTCCATAGAGTCCGCTACATACTCCAATGAATCACTCAAGGATGCCAACAAAATAAGTTTGTTATCATCATGAATCAAGTTTTCCTACAGAAAGTTGGACAAAATATAAAAGATGCAGCATGGTAAATAATTCTAGTACCGTTTCATATATGAGAAAATATACTGTTATGTAAAAACAATGGATACCTGCTTGATAGGCCTCAAATTCAGAAGTATATCACTTAACTCCATTTCAACCTGAGTTGACTCGGCGTCAGAAGAATTGGTCTCTCCAAACCCTTGATCTAGCGAACTTGGTAGGCATGTACTGGCTGGATCAAGACGCAATAGGTTATCAATATCATGTCTCCCGATGAGCATATAGCTTTGCTTCTCGAGAACTGCCTGGTATTTTGACCAAATGGAAGTCAGAAAATCCAAGTTTTATATGGCATAGAAGAGAAGGTTATCTTCTATAGAAAACAAATAACTGGTTGTGTGTACTCTACAAGAGCACACACACATATATATACACTACTACACCATATTATGTAAAGAAGGAACTAAAATCTTCTTAGACAAACTAGCAATTTTATCCATTATAGAAATGATCACTACACGGTCACTCAAGTTAGATTAATGCTGACCATATTTTAAAATCACAAATAAAACCATAAAAAACCACACAAGATTAGATATATTTCTTCGTTGGTCCATTCAAGAGAATTTCTGTTTAATATCGCAACCGCATGAGAAGCTGACTCCTGTGTGAATATGATACCAAGATCCGCGTTTCTTTCAGCACAACCCATATACTCAAAAAGCCAGGGGTCCTATTGTTGTGAGTGCAGCCGTTGAAGTTCTTGCTACGGTACCATGAGAAAAATAATTGTTCTCTTTGGTACTAATCTAATCAGGTGTTAATTTCAATTCCTAACAGAGCTTCCAATAATAGTCATGCCCATGTAATCACCTTTCAAAAGAAATAAGGGGAAAAGGAAAAAAAGAAGATGTTCTATGTAATGAGAAAAACACACAGGCTGTACAAGCCTTCTAAACCAAAGTTACCAAGATAATAACTCATCTGCTTTTTATTTCTCACCAATGACAAATCTAATTGCATAAAACTGCAAGGTGAGTGCTATCCTTTATGTTATAGCACAATGTGAATGTAACGTGTTTCTTTATCTTTAACATTGACCTGAAATATTCAATCAGATTACAACTGGGTATCAGGTCCCTGAGGTTCTTTTTTTTTCATTTTTATTTGGAAGATTTTATTAATGGGAGAAAATACATGGGAAGTGTATTACCGAGACAGAAAAGAGACTAAACTACTAAAGTCGGCCAAAGGTTACTTGCAGACTCATTGAAGCTGCAAAATAACAACCCAAAAAAAATTACTGAGGAATTTCCAATCCGGGCTAGCAACATCCTGAAAACATCTACTGTTTCTGTCTATCCAAGTGCTCCAAACAAAACGGCCTGGGATAAGATTTCACTAGCAACATCCTCAAAACATCCACTGTTCCTGTCTATATCCAATAGCTACAAACAACACAGCCTGGGAGTCTGGGACATATTCCACAAAATCTTTATATCTTTGTCACATTCCTTCTCTAGGCCCCTGTGGTTATTGCACAATCCTTTTCTTTTCGGAACAAGCAGCTCAATTTTTTTACGAATATTTATTTAGATTTAGAAAATTACGGAAAGTGGCCAATTGTATTCCATCAAGCAAGACGAGCGAGTAAATACTATATGTAACACTATTTCTCATGTGGCGACTTTTCCTCGTCTTTCTGGCCTATGTAGGCACTAGGCACATAGTGAAAACCACGCAAAAGTTTTCTGTTAATTTCCAACTCCATTTTTTCTCTTCTTTGTGCCTGATCAGTGTTTATAGTTTAATGTTAAACACTAATTGATTGACCTTAGAGTCTAAGAGTACATGATACCATCAGGGAAATGCATCAACTAAGAAGAAGCATTAAATAAGTAAGGAAGTGTATGACCAACAGGTATATTACATAAACTTTTGATATTAATAAATGTGCTTACCTCCATATAAGATGTTCGACATCTTTCATATGTTCTTTCCAGAAAAGTTTGCACATAATTGATGAGATCACCAGCAAATTTGGGCATTGCTTGAGCCCATCCAAGTACCTAAACAAACATACAAATATGGCTTCTTATGACATGACAAAAAGGAATCAAGAATTTATGCTGTGCTGTTGTGACATCAAAGATACCTCCTTTGCAAGGAAATCTATTGCCAGCAATCCTTGCAAAACTGGCCTCCCCTTCTCGACAGATGTAGTATATGAAGTAGTAGGATGCGCTCGTGGGCGGAATGCAGCTGGGCCTGTGTAGAGGAGAAAACATACAATCAGGACTTGAGGCATATCAATCAGAAGAGTATCCATCTCTAAGTTATAGTAAGCAGAATGGAATTGAATACTACAACAACAAGACAAGATCCAGTATCCATCTTTATAACTTCGACTAGTGCCATGAATGCAGTCAAAGTGAACTACATACCCATGATACAGATCAAGTGGGCTTATATTTTACATCACCGCTTCAAGGTTCAGCATACTTTGCAACGCATGTTTTCATACACACACACACACACAAATAAAATATGTACTAGAAGGGCCAAGATAAACATGCAACTCCAGCATGACAATTATACTACAAATACTTGTATATAAAGAAAATAAGGACAAGTTCACATGCTCAATTATGTGTCAGAATATAGTTTAAATAGCAAGTCATAGAAATCGTAGGAAGCAACACTACAGAGAGTTCAGAGACGGAACAGGGTACATAAGTAATTTCTAAGTCGTGATATGTTCCAGTAACAAAAATATCATTGCATATCAGGTGTAAAACATTTCATTTCCATTTTGGATAAAAAGACAGACTTGATCCGAGAAGCTTTCACGAGACAAGTTGGAGAATGCAGCTTGACGAGGAGGTGCTTATGCAGCAAAACAAGTGGCTGAACACAGAATACACCAATCTTTCTACTGAACTAGAAATAGCAACTAGGACCAAAGAGCAAATGAAGCTACATGTATTGTGGCATGAAGCATGGCATTGCATCCTGAGGGTACATGATAGTATGAACTTAATAAATATGTGTTATATAGTTATAATCTTCATCACCAAGCTACTATTTGCGTAGTTAATTTGATTAACTTTCTCAAAGTTATATTTTTTTGGGATTATTAGTGTCAATCTTGCATTTAATTACCAGCGTCTGACATATAGATACATACAAACTCAATAACATATTTTCCAATTATTAACACATGGAAGGAGACCAAAAAAAAAAAAAGAGCACATGTAAACTGGCAGGAGAATTTCTAGATTATGGGACTTGCTTGATATGGCTTGCTGTACGCCTTTCCGGTAATCTACGAACATTGTGGGTAAGAACCGATCCTTCACAAAATTCTCCACAAATGCAAGTAATCCATCATTGCTGAAAAATATTTAGAGTTAACAGAAAGAGGATTAGCATGGAGCTTCATTTATGCCGTCTAGAAGGAATGGTATAAGAAATGCATAAACCCCTGTTCTAAATGTTTCAAAGTCTTGATCACAGAAGGGTACAATCAAAATTTAAGCATACTGAAGACAAACTGTCCGGGAAAATGCAAATACAAGAATATATTTGTGAAACAGAAAAAGAGTAGCAGAGTAAACCTAACTGGAACCTAAGTCAACAGATCAATTTAAAAAAAGACTGATTAACATGGGGGCAGTAAAAAACAAAGCCCTCTATTTATGCTTTTAAAGCAGTCAGTTGGAACTTGGATATCTCTATGCAGCATATTTATCATTTTAACCACTGTCCTACTAAGGAGTAAGTAGTATGGATGTACTCACCCGAGCTGGGAGAACTTTTGAGGGAGCATTGATGCAAGTTTATCTGTAAACTGCAGACCAAGGGAAGATATGAGAATCTATTCAGTAACACTGCACTAAATTTGCATCTTTCCTCACTCATAATTACCCATACCTGAACTACTGGCCTGTACACAGATGCCGCTAAATAAATTCCTTGCTCGGGTAGCACAGTTCCAGTCCCATAACCTTCTTGGAGAACATTCGGACCTCTTCTATTCCATCCTTGGCGAATAAGATCAACACCTGAGTAAATTCAATCATAAATATATTTGCTTTAGGTAGAAAATGTTGGCAATCTAGAAATTATAGATAACAATTTCAAATAAATGAGGGACCGAATCACCCCCAGTTTCTAGTAGTAATGGAATGCAGCTGCCATTAACTAACTTATTTACTTTTTAAAAAAAAAATCTTATGAGCTATTCAAGTACAATATTGCACAAAAGCAGTTGATAAATTTATGTACAAGTGAGGGCCTGGAATAGGCACCTAAATATATTTTCGTGACATTTGGAACGGACCTCTCATGTATCATTAGTTATGGTTGTAATTTCATATGCTGTAAATTATCGTTGTGTGTAAAGGTGACATATGAGTTGGAAAAAGTTTGAGTGACAATAAAAGATGGCTTCTGCATTAGAAGACTTGGGAAGAATTTAAATGGGCAGGTCGCAAACTGTAAAATAAAATCATTCTCTTCCAGAAAAAAATACAGCAGTATACATGTCACTTTTGGAGTGTCCTTAACCAAGTAACATGTTAAATCCGAGAGGATAACTTAATCAAACAAATTCTCTATGCATGTATACTGAGCTGCAAATATATAGAGTTATGGATTTGCTTTTATAGTAGAGAAGCTCTAGTAGTGATATAATAAATGTAGAAGCCAAAAGTTTCTAAATTAACATAAAATAACATATGTTATGGGACGCCACTCAGTGTGAGAACAATACTCTTAATGATACATAACTTCGCTCACCCAAAACAGGATAATACAAAGAACATTTTGAAGAGTAAATAAATATTTTCATTCAGATATTATTAATACCTTGATTCGGAATGGAAATCGTAGCGTCTGTAAAACGAAAAGCAAAAGTAAAACCATCTTCTGATGCATCCCTGCAAGCCACAATGACAAAAAGAACATATCATATTTATATGCAAACCCAACAGAGTGGCTTAATGAGATATAATGCAGGAAATAGAGTGACTTGATGAGATATGTAGCAGGGAATCAACCCAAGAATTTCCAACTGCAAATATTATTTTACTCAGTGTTGTCAATCGCTGGATAGCTGATAAGCCAAAAATATGGCACTCACAGCTAAAGCCACTTGTCTATATCAGAGAAAGTATATGCAACAGAAACTTATTAAATGTGCCACGTTGTCCTACCATCACCCTCCAAACCATTTGATATTTATATGTGCATAGACACACACACATATATGTATGGATACACATGGGCATTTCACTGTATCGCACATAATGCAACATTTAACATTATGTTACAGATATCGAGGAAGAGATTGAAACAAATAGTTACAAAATACAAGGCAAAATAGCCCCAAATTCATCAACCCCACCACCCATGCCCATACAAGCAGCGACTTTTTGCGGTCATACAGTACAAAGAAAATAGAAGAAAAAATTAGATTAAAGAAATAAATAAAAATAAAAGAATAGAAGGAAAGAAGAAGAAGGGCAACTATTAAGAGAAGAGCAGGCTCTATGGTGGAACGGGTGTATGGTGTACACAGCCTTACCCTTGCAAATGCAAGAGGCTGTTCTAGGCATGGAACTCATGACAAGCATGTCACTTAAGGACTCAAAGTTGAAAATTGGAAAATCTATCAATATGCTTAATAATATGAACTGCAAGGATTAGGCTATATTACTTTTTCTTATCTTTAGAGGAAACCTTGCCCGTTTTTCTAGCTGTTTGTACAGTAGCATCAGTGGATGCTGCTTCAGGAGTTGCTCGGAGGATCTCGCATATAAGTTGTTGGCACTCGCTCTGCCATCAAGCACAGGAAAACCCAACAGTGCACTTGTGAGTCTCAATCTTGAACATAGCAGGTTACTGAAACACAAAAAAAGGTACTACAGAACAAGAAAAAGAGAAAAGACCTGTAAAACCGTCAAGGAAAAGCTGATAGTATAGCCTCCAGTATCATGAGAAGCATTAGGGTCGTGATTCCAATTGCCATCAGCAGCAGTTATTGCTTTAGGTGTGTTCAAGGCAACTTGTTGCGATGATTTTGATTCAAGAAGCTCTCCGACTATAACATGGTTTTCTGAAAAATTTAACAAACAAAAAAAGGTATACGGTTACTAAAAGGAATATAATGTAGTGTCCAAAAACATAAATACAACCTCCAGAGCCTGGTTGCAAGCTTACCAAATATCCTTACAACAGAGTCTAAAATAGAATCAAGGAGCTCCTTTGCTGCAAGTTGAGCTGTCCCGGCAGGAGACATTACATGAGACACTGGGCTTGCTGCTAGTAAAGCTCCGGTGACTGATATTCCATTCAGACGTTTTTGTTTCGTTTGTTGGTGACTTTCCAGCCGCCCTTTGAGATAATGTAGACCTGTAGTTGTAGGCAAGGCAGCATGGCCTAGAGCGGGTCTTGAAGCATTTACACGTCCTGATTGAGTTTTGATCTTTGTAGTAATGACCTCATGTATTGTAGGCCGTAACCTTTGACTGGAAAACAATAAACTCCGAGAATTTAAAATTGCATCCATATATCAAAGCACATCATTGAAAAGTAACATAGTAAAACAATAAATGATGATTTGTCAACAAATATAGGAAGGAATTCAATCATTCATTTTGTATAGCCATGTGAAACTTGCATGACTTCATCAACTTGTCATTATTTATTAAACTTTCTTTACAAAGCATCAAAACAGGCGTAGCTTTCACTGTGAAGAAGTGCCACTAAAAAATCGAGAAGTTGATCACCACAAGAGTTGTGCAATGTGATAGGTATCATTCAAATAGAGTTTCAAGATTATTCTAGAATTCTAGAAGAAAGTCCAGAAATAGAAATTAGTATTTTGTTATTCTTTAATTCGTTTATTTCTTACTATATAAGAAATGTAATTCTAATAGTGAAAGGAAATAGAACCATACTAGGATATAAACTAATTAAGGATAATAAAATACTAATTCCTACTTCTATACTTTATCCTAGAGATAATCTTCAAACTTTTTTTTATTCCAATCACAATGTCAACATATCTTACATGGTGCATGACTGTCACCTACGATTTTGACACAGCTATGGGAACACGTGAAGGCAGGAGGACGTGAAAATTTTGAAATCTGAACAAAAATCAAGTTATTTCTTCCAATTGCTGAAATATGTGTGGTTAGTAGCGCATGCTTCTAGATGAAGCAGCTCAAAGAATACAAGGAAAAGAGATCTGATTATATTCCTTCACATTCTCCCTCCCAAACACGAAAAGAAAAATAAGGAAAACAAAGATAATAATATAACAATGGATAAGTCAAGAAAGAACGATCATTGACTGGATTTGAATTCATTGGCACAGGGCCTATAAAGTATAAACCATCACCATCAGTGACGGCAAATGTCTATATTATCACACTAGTATATTTGTTTTTATGAACACAAACAGAGCAGACAAAGGAAATACGAAGTTTGCTCGCAAGATGCAATGGAAGCACTCCTTACAAGAAAAAAGGGGAAAAAGTCATTTGATTCTGCTCTTTGGACCAACTTGTTTAGATCCTAGCCAGCGTTAGCCAGGAAGGTAACGAAGATGCATGCAACGAATAGTTCATTATTTCTCATCTCCATAATTATGTAAACTTCCTTTAAAATTTCTAACCATAGAAAAACAGAGTAATAGATTTCCCCTCTTAAATTACACTTACTATGAGCATAATAAAACTCTTACAATTTTCACATATGGTGATATGAATCTCGATTAGCCTACTGCAGACTACTGGTAAGTGGTAAGTGGTAACAATATAAATTCATTCCACTGTATGTAGGAATAGATCCAGAGCTGTGCCAAACAATAAACTGAAAACAACAACAATGAATCATAAATATAAGAGAACCACTCTTCTGAATACTTACTAAATCACTTTATTCCCACTACTTTCAACTTATAACTTAATCTCCCTGCCTAAGATGAAACATGGCATGGTCTCAGACTGATAGAGTTGCTAATTATTTCGGTCCTTTTTTAATGCAAATGCAACTAGAGGATCAATATTAGTACCCCATTTACCCCCATGGTGACTCGAATCCCCAACCCTTTTTCAATTATTATTTAGATCCTAAGAAACTTACTTTATGGCTATAAGTATGCTCAAGTTACAGATCCAAAGGGCATGCACATTGTTCTTTAAATTAATGAGCTTGCAGCATACCATATCATAGCACCAGCAGCCGCAACTTTCCCGAGCATGCAAAGACACTCGACCATAGTCTGCAGATACTTTACATGCAGCGGAGCATCACTCTTTCTCATGGCTTCCTGAAAAAAGGAAATGTAGATTGTTCAGTTCAGCGCCCCTTGACTAATTTAAGCCATTTAAGTTCAATGTGATTGTATAGTATGTACAGCAGCGTACTTCAAATTCATCGGGTGTGGCCTCTGACAGCCACATGGGAGTTTGTCGAGAAATACTTTTTGAACCCCTTGAACCACCAACACCGCCCCTAGCTAGAGTATTTCCGTCAGAAATAGCATCATCATGAGAATCCATACCGTCGTCATCAAATGATGAGCTGGATACAATTACAAAAGGAGTATTTGCTTAGACTACATGTTAGGATTCCCAACCACATAAGGTTCATCTCCGCATTGCAAATAAATTTGCTTCCAAATTTCATAAAATAGTACTCTGTTCACACACATTTAGCTGACGAACGTCCAAACCAAATACATAAGAGAATTTTTTGCATGGAACAGGATACAATAATTTTCTTCTAACCATATTTGGACTCGGCATTAGAGCAGCCAGAGACAATAAGCTAATTGCCTCCTGCCAAAGTAATCTCTCTTAATTAAGAAATAAAACTTGCAATTTGCACCTCTTGGCTCTCTTAGTACCATAATGGTACTACAAATAGATCTTACAAGCTGATCATTGCATCGATACAAAATAAATTCCATTCCCCATCAATTCTTAGATACCAAGAAACCTCAATGACTAAAGTCAGTTGTCAAACAAAAAGATCTTGCTCACCAATCAAGAAAATGAATCCAGAACACTTGTAATCTAGTAAAGGAGAACATGAAGGACAAAGAGATAACAACTTCGAGGCAGGACTTTGTCAACATAATCTACAATAAACCTACACTATGTTCTTATCTGCAAAACACAATGAAAAGATAGACCCGAGGACATCGCACCCAGCCAAAATAGAACTGTACTAATTTATAGCGAGCAGACTGTAAAATTAGACAAAGCAATCTTAAAATTCAGAAAGATAAAGAGGCTGTGAGCTGGATGGAAATTTTTTACAGTAACTGTGCTTGATAGACCTAGGTGTCAGTTCATATTATGGTTATGCTTAACAGAGAGCTATCCACTAGAATGGAACATTTTGGTATTCGAACTGATGAGGTTTGTGGTTACTGTAGAGAAGAAGTATCAATCTCATCTATTTCTACAAGTGTTGTCATCAAGGGATTTGGCAGCAGATATTACATTGGTTTGAAATTCATCATGACCCATTGACGTTGGGCTGAGGAGATGATGTGGCCAACTACAATCGTTAAAGGTAAAGGGAAGAATGCTGAAATAATCAAAGCTGCAGCTGAGGAAACAATATAGTATATGATATGTAAGGCCCAGAGTGCAGCAATCTTTTAACAAAAAGTGCGGGCTGCTGTTGTCATGGTTAAAGAAATTGCATTTATTTTTTTCCACAGATTCATGCATGGTGCCAAACAGAGTTACATGTAGAAGTAGTTTCAAGGCAGGTGTGAGTACTTGTGATTTGAGTTATTGAGAGTAATTTGTGATTGGACTTATTTGCTGAAACTGGACCTCCTTAGGTCCCTTTTAAAATAAAAATAAAAAGGAAAAGAAAAGGTTGAATGAAACAACTCTGCCAAAGTTGAATAGTGCAGGGTGACCATCGACAGGAGAAAAGGAAAACAGAAAAACAAAATTTGTGAAGCGCATCGAAAATAAATAGATTCCGACTCACCCTCCATCAACGGAATTTGGTCTATGAAATTCATCTCCAACACCATTTTCTCCTTTCAACAACCTTGTCCTTCGGGAGAGAGAGTGGGAATAACCCACTGAGATAGCTGTGCTAGTTGGAATATCATCGTCGCCATCAGTAGTTGAGACCACATAGCTGCACAAACACAGATGACAAGTATTAGAAGCAATGAACTCCAGTAATACCCCAGGAGGGGAAAGGAAGTAGGAAGAGAAATATTATCAAATAATTACAAGCGGAAACAAATAAGGGCAAACACAAAAGTAAGAAATAAAGATTTTGAACAGATAATCAACATTCAACAGAATAGAGTATCAATCCACACACTTGACATACGTTTTTTTCCTCTCCATAATAACTATTATATGCTCAAGACTTATATAATAAACTGCAGTAGATAGATCGTGGGACAAACTTCTTTAATATGGTAAGAGTCAGATGATAGAATCAAAACTTATATTAGGTTAAATGTGACATACTTTAGGTGTTAAAAAAAGAAAGATAAAGTGAAATGTTGCAGCTGCAGAGGTTACAGAGGACTGAAATAGAATAGAAACCTGTATTCCCCCTTATTGTAGAGATGCGCATGCAAATCCTCCAAGACCTTATAGAAAAGAGCACCCCGTAACTTTGTCAACTCGGACCGGACATCTTGAAGGGCGCCAACCTGTAGAAAATAGACAATCAGATATCTTTCCATTACTAAGATGCACTTTCCTTCCAACTTTAAAGTCAACTAACATAAAATCGCAAACACAAACACCAAATAAATCGAAACAGAAATAATAATGGAAAATGCCTATAAGGATGTGTTCTTCATCTTTATCATCATGCTCAAAGAGTAATTAAATGTTCAAGATTGTTTGTTCCTTACAGGGATAATGGCAAGATCTAATGAATAAAATGACACAGCCAATGTAATCAATTTAAATAAATAAAAACATTAGGAAAAAAAAAACAGAAATAATGACACGGTACATTTTATTTTTTTTAGACTAATAAGCTTTGGCAAGACAAAGTGGTAGTATCAAGTATGTACCACATAGTACTATCATAAAGGGACTGACAGGTTTTAAGGGATCCGTGATTTGGTTAATATCAGCTCCTGGCAGCTGCACTTTTCATGTATATGGACTACTCAGATTGTTTTGTCTCCCGATCTATGGGCTGTGAATTATAATTCTTCCTCCAGAACCATTCATGATGATGATAATGATAGCACCAGTCATAATCCAAACTAAGGCTAATATGATCCAACAGTGAACAATAGAAGCAGACTGAAGTTGATAAGCTCAATCCTTTAAGTCTATGAACAGCACTCTCACCTGTCAATACCTTTTTCTCTAGCTTATTAATTGGTCAACTAAACAATATCAGATTCAGGAGTCGTTCAAATCATAATCATTTGAAGGCTAATCCTATCACCATGAATGTAGTATATCAACGGTGAGAGTTTCTTTTGTTGGCAAAAAGATTGTAGAAGTTCATTCTTAGTTTCCTTCCGGGGGCACTATTTAAATGGTATACTGTACAGATTAATGAAGACATATACTCCTATATAGACATGGGGGGAAGGGTGTTCTTTCAAGCTTCTTGGTGTACTAGCACACACATTCCCCACGCATTCCATGTAAGTTAGACTGAGCAAAAATACTTTGGCACATGGGTAATGAACTTTATGGTTTATAAGAATGTGATAAATCAGACACTGTAGTAATAAAGGAAAAGGAAACAACTAACAGTTTGGAGGCCCTCTCTCTCGAGCATCAAAGTTGCATGAACAAGCAGTTGTACTGCAGCATAAAACTGCTTTTCAGCCATGAGCTTTTCAATGCGAGCAGGTACCTGCAACAGATAACATAGAAAATCAATAATTGTAAGAGTATAAGCATGCAAGATTACTTGAAAGAATTACCAGGCCACGTTTCACAGGAAAGCAAGAGGCAGAACATAAGAATAGTACAATCCAATTTAAGAAGATACTTTCATACGTATGGCTATACATTATATACACCTATATGTTTCTACTAGCATCACAATTAAGCTCAGTTACAGAAAAGGCCACTAAAGAACATAAATTCTGATTGCTTATGCCAAAGGAAAGAAAAGATAAAAGATAAAAGGTAAAAATGGAGTCACATGCAAAGTATGATCCACTATCCAGAAGAGCACAACTATCGTTTTCGAAGAAGTATTATCTGCCATTACAGAACAGGGACACAATCGGCAGTCAAACATATAAAGTGGAGCACACTGTCACAGCATAGTTTTTCAAAATTCAGCCCAGTCCTCAAGCCAGCTCTTTTCAGGCCTGTTTTGCGCCAACCCATGGCAAGCATATTCACCAAGAGGAGGCCTGGGACTGGCTTCTGAACTACCTTCAGATGGGGCAAAGAAAGAAAACAACACATAACTGCTAAAACTTCTAGGTGCACAAATGTGTAAGGTGTATGACTTTGCTAAACTCAAAAGACAATATAGCTAATAAAATTCAGATGCAACAATATTTATATAAACACCCTTCGACAAATTATATTTTGATATGACAGATTGCAGTACACATCATAAGGTTTGAGAAACTACCTAATCATGCATCAATATTGCACACGCAATACAAAAGATGAATGGAAGATAGAAGATACAGTAACCAAAAGATAGGCTTTGTCACCTGATTCATATACCCATTCTAGTGGAGCAGAAGGGAAGGATTTGAAAAACAGAAATACGAATATTTGTAAGAACAGAAATTGTATTATAAGAGACTGACCTTGGCTATGCCTTCAATTTGGTCTAACAGTGCAATTATATGTCGCAAAGTTACAGACCGATACCATAACTGATGCAACTGCTTATTGTGAGCACCAAGAAGTTTCTTTGCCTCAGCTAAATCCACTTTTAAGACCCCAATGCTCTGTGTAGATTCACTAAATAGGCGTAATATCTGAAGGATAACAAATTGTATCAATAAGTTTCAGCACTCTGAGTAGAGATCTTTTGAGCACATTCAGATGGATAAAGAAAACAAAACTCGACTCAGGATGAGCTAGTTGTTAAAGGCGGGAACTTCATCAAAAATGTGTAGATAGTATTGACATACAACTTAAAGCTCAGCAGATTAAGAAAATAAAAAGAGAGTAAAATCATCTCTAGTAAGCTACAAAACAACATGGACACATCGACTTCAAATAGAGTATATTTGTTGAAAATGTCATATGTAATATGTTATCCAAGTGAAACAAGAATTATTAACTTACCTGGGAATAGTTTTGAATCGCCTTGTTAAAGCCACTATGATATGCATGTACAACTTCATCAACAACTTCTTCAATGATGTCGCTTTGTTCCTTTAAGACTTGAACTTCTCCTTCACGATCTTTAGATGTTAACATATGCACGACATGAGGTAGTGAATCAAACCGGGCTGCAGCCCAACTTTCATCTATTTTGGAAAGTTCTTCCCTCAAATACTGCAATTGCAATGAAAACTTCATTAAGTTATTTCATCTCCATAGTTCACCTTTTTTTTGTGGTTCACAGATAAAATGCAGGTACCACATGGCAATACATCATATGCCCAACATGGAGAATAGGCCAGATGAACTAACTTAAGATATGGGATTGGAATAGTTTTCATACATCCAATGATCTAAGGTAAATATAGCAAGAAATAATCCACTTTGAAGTTCCATCTGAGGTATGAAGTTAGATAGCTGGTTCACAGGGAAAAAAGAACAGGAAAAAGGCCATAAAGCCACAGGCTATTGCCAAGTTATCATTGAGCATCCTAGCATCTACTCTTTTAGCACTGTGAAAGAATATCTTCCAAATTGGTGCATAACGAGTGTTATAACTGGAGTGTCAAATCATCAATAAAATTTCGTGAAGAAATTTTAACCAGAAAAATCAGTTCGCAGTTGACAAAAACACCGTCAGAATTTTTGCGAAAACAAGCCGCACCTTTCAAACCTAAGGAATTCTTACATACACACACAGTATAAGTTAAAGCAAAAACACCAATTATTTACACAGATATTTAGGAGAGACTCGAGCTATGTTTGAACCAGCTATATCAACAAGTAGGTGCATTCAACTGCATAAATTCATAGCTTATGCCAGTTCCTGGAGTAAATTGACTACAGTTTAACAGAATACTTTTCACGGCAGAATGCAAACACTTATAGATTGCATCAAACACCAAAGCTTAATGGCTTAGTTATGCTTCTTCGGAAACTAATCACAGCAGAAATCCTAATCACAAAGGCGAGTACACTGAATTCAAATTCCAAATGACAAAACATTATCGAAACAACACACTCCCCCGTTTCCAAATTCCCCAATCCATGAATTGTCACCAAATGAGTTTTTCATACAAACATGAAGGTTCATCAGCAAAATACAAATAAATAAATAAAACAGACAGACAAAGCAGTAATGAAATTTCCCCATTCTGACAGAAGACTTAACTCCTCCACCACCCACTTTCTATACTGAACAATTAATAAAACTCACTTCCACCTGATTTAGCTTACTTGCTGAACACGATAAGATAAAATGACAAGTAACTAATCAACAGAAGCTCACCGATTTCTCTCGCGAAATCGGAAGACCGTCGAAGATTGACATCTTAATCCAGTCAGCTCAATGAACCCCTATCCTGCAGAAAACAACAATCACGAACAAACTGGTGGAATTTAGAGCCTAATAATTGCAGAAACGAAGCTGATAATTTCACTACATATAGATAGATGCATAAACAAGGAGAGCGAGAGATGCATTACTGGATCTGTCTCGTTGAAGGCGCTGAAACTCGGTTTGATGATTGAATTAGGTGAACAACAATGGCTTCAATTCAAATCTGTCTCTGTGACTGTGAATTGAGATTTCATTTCCGGACTAGAATAGTCTCAATCTCCCCTTTTGAGCTGGCAATTATGTTTTGAGGTAGACGATGATGGTAGAGAGGTCAATTTGGCCGGAAGCTGGCTGCAACACGGTGTTGTACGTCGTGCAGTATGAGTATTCTTATGTTGGACTTTTCTAGTTTAATTGTTGTTTCTTAAATGTACAAGCTAAATTCGTGAAAGTGTCGTGCACATGAATGTAGTACTTCCTCCGTAAACTTCTAAGGTTTCCAGTTTGATTTTGTTAATTTTTC
>JAQRGC011538087.1:0-10429 GCA_028659135.1 Plantago lanceolata | reverse complement strand
ATAGCTAGCTCAGTTGGTAAGACGACGCTTCTCTTCCGACCAATAAGTTGGGGGTTTGAGTCACCGGAGGTAAATGGAAAATAATTATTGATCCCTGCTTTGACACTTAAAAAAAGTGTATTGGAGCTTCACACGATTTTCGACTCGATTTGTATTAGTCAAAATTGAATAGAATTGAATTGAAGTAAAATAATGAGTTTTCATAAGAAAATAACAGTTTCTTAAAATTTTCTACTATAATAATTAAAAAGCCCAATCCGAATATAAAATCGTGTCCTAATCAAACTACATATCTACGGAACCTATATTATATATATATATTTCTGGCGTGTTCTAATTCCTTTCGTTTAATTATTTCTGGCGAGCCATATACAGGAGTTGTTCGATCCGGTGAGAATTAATCCTATTTTTCTGTCTAAACAGTTTTTGCTCCGTTCAATTCATCATCAGATTAATTATTTTGTGCTATTCTGTTTACCAAATATTAATTACCAAATACCGATCCTTGCTTGTAATTCTACCCTGCACTTTTTCTTCCACCTTAATTAGTTATCCTTTTCTTACTTCATTAATTAGTGAAGTATATAATATTGTTGTACGTACTGTATTATATATTCATGATTCGCCATCCACGTATGTTCTTAAGAACTTGTATTTATTAGTTATAGATACACTAGTAGTATTATCTAGCTTTTCGTCTTTAATCTTACGTATTCTTCAATAATAAAAATGATACATACTAGATCTCTTCGGTCAGTTTCATAGACAGACTTGACGATTTAATTGCGTTTGATCCAAACCTCGATCAAAAAGTAAAAAGATCGAAGAATGGAGAACGGGGAAGGAAAACCATCATCTTTGGAGGAAGGTTTGCTGCTACGAGTATCTTCGTCGTCTGCATCATCAGCTAGGTTAGAGGATGCTTTCAAGAAGTATTATAGGATGCAGAATGTGGTTATTATCATGGGGTTCATCAACCTGCTGCTTACATGCTTCATGCATTATCCTACTGGTAATTTACTCACTGTTATATTATTATTTATTATTCATTAATTAATAATTTTTGTGATAAATTTTTACAAAATTATTATCATTAATTTATTTATAATCTGCAGCTAAGAAAATTGGTTTTTACTCGTCACTGATCTTCCAATGCATGACGTTGCTGATTCCATACTTTGTCTACAAGGTTGTCCGGAATAAGGAATTATGTCACGGAGGTATGTGAGATTACCGACCATTAACGAATAAATTTTAAACCATATTCATAAATTTGTTGTGCAGTTGGTTGATCAACTAACTAATTTCTTAATTTACTTCATGAATGAATGCAGATGAGTATCGGAGAGTGAAGATGTGGAATGCACTTGGTATCTTTAGTGGCATATATTCCATCTTTGTGATATACATACTATTTAATTATTATTTAGATCCGCAAAGAGGTATTTTTGAGATCGTAAGGTTGTATGATATGTACTTTTACATGGGTGGAGCCTTTCAGTGCAATTGGCTCTTTGGTACTCTATTGTTCATGAAGAGGCTGAGGGATACTATTGCTGCTACCGTCGACGACAGCCACCAAGGTGCAAGTGCAACCACACATCTTTCTTATATCTCTTCTTTCTTTACTTTACCAAATCCAGTTAACTCACATGCCATAAGAGTTGTTGCGGCACAAGATGACGACCAGTTGAAAGACTGTCCTGTTTAGATGATGAATTTTCATCCATCATCACCGTTTGTTTATCATATAGTAGTGTACTATATTTGTGTGCTTTGACCCATTTGGTTGCTATTTTCTTTCTGATTATGAAGTTGTCGAACCTTTACTTATTTTTATTTTTAATATCTCTTGTAGGAGAATATTGATATTGTTGTGAAATGTCGTCTATTAACTCGTAAAGTAAACACTACAAGTCTATAAACGAAGCTAAATAGAAAAAATATGTAACAAGATATAAGCGAGAAGAGTGTGCACACAATATAGTAATCACTTCCCAATCATGGCACATGAACATACATATACGCTGATGATACACACGTGTGCATGTGCATACAAATCTACAGGTCGGAAAGGTATTAAGAGAACATAACCTAAATGGGTTCAAATAGATCATACAACTGAGCCTTCAAAGGGAATAATTAAAACAGTAGTCTTCTAGAGAGTAGATTATGAGAGAGTGGGGGAGAGAGAGGGCCACTAGGGTCCCACGAAATTCTTTTGTTCAGTTTGACCGGAGGGACAATGGAAGGCAAGGACGGCAGCTAGATAGGGATCATTCACGGTATAGAGAGGGGAGAAGTCGGAGAACAGGGTTTGTTGACAGGTCTCGAAGCAGAGCTAGAGGGAGGAGCAAGGACATTGACGGAGGGTGGACTCCGGTGGTGAGTAGAAGGCAGCGAGAAAGAGATCGACAAGAAAGAGTCTTCAATGGAAGAATTTTCGAAAAGTTTTTCAATGTCTATGTAGCCAACTTTCCTGATGACTGTACGGAGATTGAGCTTAGGCAGGAAATGAGCAAATGCGGTAAGGTGGAGGGGGTGGTGTTCGCTCGGAAAAAAAAACAGACATGGCCGAAACTTTGGGTTTATCAGATTTCAAAGGAATGGGAACGGGGCTGAGATTTTGCGACGAGCCAAGGTTAGGTGGATTCGAAACTTTAAACTTTTGGCGAATTTAGCACAATTCGAAGTTAGACAACATCCTCGGGTGGAGCCTGCCCTGAGATTTCCTGTGCGACCAGTTTCTATTCCCTCCCCTGTTGAAGGAGTTAATGCAGAACCAGAGCCGGGGACTCCTCTTTTTAGGCCTCGTGTAGTTTTTAATACTCCTTTAATTGATTCTCGAGGAGTTAATGCTAATCCTCGGTTGGGGCCTTCGTCTTCATTCGGACCACAACCTTTGGCTTGTTCTAACCCGTCTGCAACGGTTTGGGAAAATAACTTCCCGCAGCTGCAAAATCTGCACTTGGGTCAAGTTTTAGAGGTAGATTTGGAGCCGGAAGATGCGGGTTGGGCGGAGAATTTCTTGGTGGGGGATATGGTGGGTGCTGTAACGACGATTCAATTGTCTAACATACTCGAAGCTAACGGTCACAGAAATTTCAAAGTAGCAAAATTCTCAGAAGATTCGTGGGTTCTACATTCTCCTGACTGTCAAGCAAGTGAAAAACTCCTTGGTGAAGACGAAGCTTGGTTGTCTCAATGGTTCCGCAATCTTCGGGTTTGGAACAGAGGTGAGGTTAATCGGAAACGGAGGGTGTGGACTAACTTTTATGGAGTCCCTCTACACCTTTGGAATTCCTCTGTTTTTTCGAAGCTAGGGAGCAAATTTGGGAAGGTACTACAAATTCATCCCCTTACGAGAAATAAGGGTGATTGTAGGAAGGGACGCGTACTAGTGGAGACTGAGTGCTTTGAGTTAATCCAACAGAAATCGTTTCTCCGAAACAAAGGCGAGATGTTTTCAATCTTCGTGGTAGAAGAATTGGATATTGGATTGAGTTTCCTTTCAAGCTTTGGGGCAGACGAGGACAGCAACGGGGAAAAATCGGAATTCTTTTCCGGCAAGTCTTCTGAAGCTCTGGAGGACAGTGAGGATGAGGAAGGTATTTGGTCCGGTGAAGATGCGACGGGGGCGCTCTTTAGCACCCAAGTTTCAGATCTGGAAGGAGGAGCGAGGTCGGATGCCTCGGGTTTGGCGGCTGTACCTAGGTCAACTTTGGATTTGGAAAAAGCAAAAGGTGAGGGGGATAGGTTGGAAGTTGACATTCTTGACACACCCAGGGATTTGTTAAGGAAAAGAGATTTGGTAGGGATTTCGGCGTCAGAACTTTTTTCTGGTAAGAGGGAAGGCACTGGAAAGGTTCAGGCTAAGGAAAAAGGTTGTGGGCTGGAAGGAGTTTCTTTGTTGTTGGGCCAAGTTCATGGGCCTCACGCTAATGGTACTGGGCTGGTTATGGATGAGCCCAGTTTGGTGGAAAAGGCTGGTCAAGGTGAGATTCAAAGGGCGAACTTGACCGAGGAGGGGGCTACTTGTAATAGGGACGTGTTTCCTTATTCGGGAGGGGGCTTTCTTCAGCTTGAAACAGAGTCCTTCACTGGAGACTCACTGGAAGGTTTGCAAAAACAGGGGAATGGGGATGTGTTAGAAAAAACAGAGGAGAACGGGGAAGCGGGTTGTCAGACGCTTGGTCAGACCCAATCGGCTTCTCCAGCGGAGACGTCACTCTCTCCGGATCCATTCGGGCTTAGGGAAACAATCGCAAATGCAGAGAGGAGAACCATGATTTTATCGGATTTAATCCCGAAAAAGAGAGGGGGACGTACGAACTCGGGTTCGGGCCGTCCTGAAGTTCCACCGGCAGGGGTGAGGAGAAGAAAACCTCGCAGGGCCACGGGTTCGACACCACTCGACAAAATCCTTCATTTTATAGATGGTGGATCGTGGCCTAGTGATGCACAAATAAAGCCGTGTAATGATTTGTTTTGGAAAAGGTCAAGTAGGGAGGAGGCTAGGGGGGAACTTGATGTAGTGATGGATTTGGGTTTGTTAGCCAAGGATGATGAGGGCAGAGCACTTGAGTCCTTTGTCGTTTGTGAACGGAGAGATAGGGAGGCAATGGGGGAATTGTTGGTGGTTGAAGGAAGAGGAGGTCTTGGTATTGAAGGAAGTGGTAATGAAGATGCTTAGTTTTAATATAAGAGGGTTGGGAGGTATCTTGAAGAAACAAGAAATTAGGGAGATGGTGGTGAAGGAAAAGCTCGACTTTGTGTGTATCCAAGAAACCAAGAAAAACTTCTTTCTTAAATCGGATGTGATGAGGCTTTGGGGTGGAGACAACGTGGATTGGGTCCATGTGGGTTCGATAGGGGCCTCCGGGGGTCTTCTTAGCATGTGGAACACGGATGTTTTTACTAAAACCAATTTTTGGGATGTTGAGGGGGCGTTGGGAGTACAAGGTCTTTGGAGGGGGGAAGAGGTGGTGATTGTCAATGTGTATGCTTCTTGTTCGGAGACTAATAGGGCCGTGTTATGGGAAAAATTGAGGGACCTTAGGAGGGGGAGCTTATGTTTGAATTGGTGTGTGTGTGGTGACTTTAATGCGGTGAGATCGGGGGAGGAGAGGAAAGGGAAACAAGGTGAAGTGAGTGGGAGGAAGAGTATGGTAGACTTTAATAACTTCATCTTAGAAACAGAGTTGGTGGACCTTCCCCTTAGGAGGAGGAAGTTTACTTGGTACCGTTCCAATGGTAGTTGTTGTAGTAGACTTGATCGTTTCTTGCTCTCGGAAAGTTGGTTAGAGAAGTGGCCATTTCTATCACAAGAAGGGTTGAAAAGAAGGTTATCGGATCATGTGTCTTTGTTATTAAAGGAGGAAAAGAGGGATTGGGGACCACGGCCGTTTCGTTTCATTAATGCTTGGACGAAGGAAAGGAGCTTTCTTAATTTGGTCCTTGAGGAATGGAAAAGAGAGGTGCCCGGTTGGAGTAGTTTCAAAGTCTTAGAAAAGTTGAAAGCTCTCAAGAAAAGGTTGAAGGTATGGCATAAGGAGAAGTTTGGGGAGCTTGATTCTAGGATTTCGGAGGTGGAGGAGTTTCTTGAGAAAACCAACATTCGACTTGAGGCCTTAGTGGAGCCGGGAGGTTCGGGTGAGGGGGCTAATTCGGATTGGGATGAAGTGATCTCGTTAAGGCGTTCTCTTGGGATGGAGCTTGAAACTCTTTTTGGGACCAAAGCAAATTTGAGATTTCAACAAGCGAAGAAAGCTTGGATCAAGGATGGTGATGCTAACTCTAAATTCTTCCATAGGGTGTTGAACAAAAGGAGAGTGAACAACTCCTTACAAGGTATAAGGATTAATTGTAAATGGTTGAGTGAAGTCTCGGAGGTAAGGGAAGGCATCAAGGGGTTCTTTGAAAACCATTTTAAGCGAAAAGAGGGTTTGGTGGAGGTTCAAGGCTTGGAAGGAAGTATGTTGAGTTTGGATTCAAAGAAGCTTCTTGAGAGGCCGTTTGGGGAAGAAGAGATTAAGAAGGCGATATGGGATTGTGGGGTTGATAAGAGTCCGGGTCCGGATGGCTTTAGTGGTCACTTTTTTCGCTCTTGTTGGGATATCATCAAAGGGGATGTAGTTCAAGTGTTTAATGACTTTCATCGGAATGGGAAGTTGAGCAAAGGGACTAATTCTACCTTCATTACGTTGATTCCGAAGAGTGCTAGCCCCGTGGGTCTTGGAGATTTTAGACCAATTTCTTTGGTTAATAGTCTCTATAAGGTCATAGCTAAAGTGTTGTCCAAACGCTTGAGTGTGGTTATGGATTCTTTGATCTCGGTGAATCAATCGGCGTTCATAGGTGATAGGAATATCCTTGATGGGGTTGTGGTGGCGAATGAGACTATCCATGAGGTGAAAAGTAGAAAGAAGAAGGCCTTTCTTCTAAAGCTTGATTTCGAAAAGGCTTATGATTCGGTGAGTTGGGACTTTCTTTGGAGAATGATGAGGTTGTTGGGTTTTGGGGAGCTTTGGATTTCGTGGATCCGAGAATGTGTTACTACCGTTTCCATGTCTATTCTTGTTAATGGAATCCCGGCGAAGGAGTTCAAGATCTTTCGAGGTTTGAGACAAGGGGACCCTCTTTCCCCTTTTCTTTACTTGATTGTAGCGGAGGGATTGAGTAGAATGATGGCTAAGGCTTGTAGACTTGAGAAGTTCACACCGGTCTCGGTTGGGAAAGATAGGGTGCCTATTTCTCTTCTTCAATTTGCGGATGATTCTCTTATCATTGGGGAAGCCTCTTTGGAAAATATTCAAGTGGTGAAGAGTATTCTTAGGTGCTTTGAACTTGTGTCGGGGTTGAAAATAAATTTCAAGAAGAGTAACATCATTGGGGTGAATGTGGAGGAAAGTGGTCTCAAGGAGTGGGCTAGTTTCCTCAATTGCAAGATGGAGAATATTCCTTTTGTGTATCTTGGTCTTCCGGTGGGTGGAAAAGGGAGAGATAAGACTTTTTGGAAAGGGGTGAAGGAAAGGATTGAAAGAAGGCTTGGTGCGTGGGAGAATAGATACGTGTCCTTAGGGGGGAGACTTGTTCTTACTAAATCGGTCCTCTCATCCCTTCCCCTTTATTTCTTCTCCTTTTTCAAGGCCCCGGCCTCTATTACTAGTGAGCTTACCAAGATCCAAAGGGACTTCCTTTGGAAAGGGTGTTTTGAGGGTGGAGGCAAAGGAATTAATTGGGTTAGTTGGGATAAGGTGTGCCTTCCAAAGGAGGAAGGGGGGTTAGGCTTAAAAGATGTTATGTCTTTTAACTTGGCTCTTTTGGGAAGATGGGGGTGGAGAATTCTTCAAGAAGGGGATGACTTATGGTCTAGGGTGCTCAAGTCAAAGTATGGTGCCTTTCGGGATAATATTGAAGCTTGGAAGATTGGGTCTTGGAAAAATTTGAAATGGTCGGATTGGTGGAAGGATGTAATCAAATGGATTGGTGCGAAAGATTGGTTTTTGAAGAACACTATCAAAAAAGTGGGAAATGGTAGTGATACCTCTTTTTGGCATGATAGATGGGTTAATGAAGCTTGGACCCTCAAAGAAAAGTTCCCTAGACTATATAGGCTTGAGGTGAATAAAGATGTCTTGGTGAAGGAGAGATTTGGGGAGGTGAATGGAAACTTATGTTTTATGGGGTTGTGGCATCGTGCTCTAAGGCCAAGGGACTTGGAAGAAGAAGAAGCGGGCATCATGGAACAAGTGCTTCCTTTGTTTCAAGGAGGTGACATGGATGATATGTGGGTGTGGAAAGGAAAAGATTGTGATTGTTGCACTACAAAAGAGGGGTATTTGGAGGTCAACATTCAAAGAGAAGAAGTGCATTGTAAGCGTTGGGCGTCCATGGTATGGAATAACCTTGTTCCTCTTAAGGTGGCCATTTTTGTTTGGAAATTAGCACAAGATAGAATACCCTCAAATGCAAATCTCAAGAAGAGAGGGATCTTTTTTACCAATGATGATTGTAGTTGTAAGAGGTGTGATGGAGTTTGTGAAACCTCTTGGCATATCGTGGGGGAGTGTGGAGTGGCGCTAAAGGTTTGGGAGTCTTTGTTCTTTTGGTTTGGGTGTGACTTTGAAATCGGAGAAAACATGGAGGATTGCTTGACGAATCTTGGCAATTGGGGCCCTTCTCATATTGGGAAATGTTGGCATATCCTTTGGTTTGCTACGGTTTGGATCCTTTGAAAAGCTAGAAACGAGCTTGTGTTCAAAGGGGTGAAGTGGAGCCATTGGATTTTGGTGGAGAAAATTAAATTTGTTGGGTGGACTTGGTTAAAGGCTAAAGGGAAACTTTGCAATTACACAAGGGTGGAGGTTTGGTACCTTAATCCTAAGGAGTGTCTACAAGCTTGAAGGTGAAGGAAAGGTGGAGGTGGTTTGGGTGGAAGTTCTAACCTTTGTTTTCTTGTTGGTGTTTGTTCTTGTCTCCCCTCTTTAGGTTTTGAGCTCGGTGACCATAGGTGGAGGGAGTTGGAAGCGTTTTTCGGTTGGTATCGATTTGGAACTTGTTTACTCAAGTTTGGTTTTAGATGGGAGGAAAGGTGAGGGGGGCGGCGGGTATTTTTCAAGGCTTAGAGTCAACTCGTAAAGCTTTGCTTTCGAGGAACCACCCGACTTGATTAGTCCTTGGGGTACTCGTTTTCTCCCCTCTTGACCCTCGAAAGGCTTAAGTCAACTTTGATATGAATTTTGATAATTTGTATGGAAGTACAAACCCGACTTGGAAAGTCTTTTGGGACTTTTCTCCGTATCTCTCTAATCTTGGGTGTTTTTTGGTGTAGAGTTGGTCCGTTTCTTAGAGGTGAACCGTCCCTCGTGGTGTGTAAGGCAAGGAATAGACTATGCTTCTCATGGCGATAAGGAAACCGTCGTTGTTGAGACATAGGAAATTTATTTTAAACTACTTGCTTTACACACATCTTCTTTGTGGATTGGGAGGTGATTTACGAACATTGAGTGAGGAATAGACTATCCTCCCACTACGATAAGGAAACCATCGTACGGTGGGGTTTAGGGAATTTATTTTAAATTACTTGCTCGGTGTTCGCATTTTTCCTCTTGATCGATGAGGTTGAGCTCTATTTTGGGTGTTGAGGTGGCTTTTGGAACACTCCCCTGTTTGCCGAGTCCTCTGGATTGGCTTCCAAACTCTCTGTTAGTTTTGTTTACTGAAGGCATATAAGGGCAGTTCTGTAATTTCAGTGGCTTGTGGGGGAGGTGTTTATTGGGCCTGGAGTTGAGGGGCACTTTTTCACCTTTATTGGGCCTGGACTTTTCAGCCTTCTCCAGTGCACTCTTGCGTCCTCCAGGCCTGAGCTTCCTGTGGAGAGCCGTTCTTAGTGCGGATTGAGGTTTCGGAGTCTTCGTTTCCACCAAAATGCTTGGGGTGTTCGTTTTCCCTCGGATTTTCGTGGAAAGGCGTAGTTCTCCGTTAATCTTGTTACTTGTTGCTACTCGGTTAAGACCGGTTTTGTATTGACTTTTTTAGCATTTCTTATGCTCAGTTACGTAATATATTTTCTTTGCCGTTTCGAAAAAAAAAAAAACTGAGCCTTCAAAGCATGGACATTATATTATTTGCTTAATCCAATGTTAACACTATACTTATTATATATTTTAATATAACTCTTTCCGAAGGTTTAGAGTGCATGAACATGTTACATAAGAGCATGTGAGAGTATGATCAGGATACACCATGTGAGTTTAAAAGAAGATCAGTAGGTGATTAAGATACAAGTAGAGATTATATTTACTGAACAACTGTGCGATCACACAATATTTCTACTCCTGTATACGTACAAGGGAATATTTCTACTAATTGACTACAAGTGGACTTGAAAGAAATTAAATAGTGAATATTGAGATATCCAAAGCATGGAAATGTAACAAAATACCATCTGGCACTACAACAAAACAGGCTTTTAGTGACGGTTAATAACCGTCGCTAATAACTCATAACCGTCCCAAAATGCATTTGGGACTGTTTATAACCGTCCCACATCCGTTGCTAAAAGAGCCGTTGCTTTTGTTTTATAGTGTAAAAAATCCGTCCCGGATACCTTTTTGCGACTCTTGTCATCAGTCGCTAAAAACAAGGGAAAATTAAAAAAAAAAAAAAAAAAGCTGAAAATCCCTTTAACCCTAAACCCCCGTAACCCTATGCCCTAAACCCCCTAACCCTAAGCCCTAATATTCCAAAATTTGCACAAAAGCCCACAATTACAACAACTTCCCATTAGCCCCATAATTAATAGGAATTATACAATCTAATCTAACAGACTTTTAAAAAAATCACAAAAATACCACAAAAATCATAAACTTCATCGTTTTACAGTAAAACTTCAGAAAAGTTGAAAGAAAATTATACAAAGTTCAAA
>JAQRGC011537930.1:0-11604 GCA_028659135.1 Plantago lanceolata | reverse complement strand
TTTACATATATTTTGTTCGTTTTATCGATATTTATAAAAAAAATACATTTTAGGAAATATGCTATAAATGATTTACGTTAGTTAGAGAAGTATATTATAAGTTTAGTCCATAAATGATTTACGTTAGTTAGAGAAGTGGAGTATATTTTAAGTTTAGTCCACTCTAAAATGTTCAAGTAGGAATACTTTAAAGGAAAAAGAAAAAAAAAATCAAGTAGGAATCTTGATTGCGGTTGGGTGAATGAGTGAATCAGTCTTTGTCATGACTCATGATCCTAGAACAAGGGAATGTATGATTGGCTACTGAATCAAAATATCTATCTCTACTTGGACTTGCTGTACAAAGATTCCTCTTGGTGCCGTGCGGTTAACAGATACTACTACTACAAGTCGTTTTTCTCAAATTGACAAGTTATCTATACATTTCCTTTCTCTCTAGAGACTCGAACCCCAGCTCATAATACTGTAGCAGTGGATTCCATTTATGAAAGATATACTGTGAGTGGAGGTCCGATGTCTAACAAACCAAGTGGACGTCTACTGTCTAACAAAGCATTATTGTCGATAAGTGGAGTATCATATTTACATGGTGATGGTGGTTTAAGATATGCAATGTGATATAAATAATTAGCATAATGGTGCGTACATAATATATGATTATTGTTTTTACTAGTGATACTTTAGAAAAATTTAACTTTTTATTGCTCAAAGGAAAGTACATATTTGCGATCATGTGCAACTAAAAAAGTAGTTATGCTTATGCATGACATGATCCAATATTCCTAATTTTCAGTTAAAAACAACACTAATCCTTACAATTTCAAGATCCACTAAAATCTAATTGAACAAAATTTCATCACCAGGTTATATGCTTCAGAGTTCAGAATGTAAACTAAGACGATCAAAACAAGTAACACTACCAAGAGCAAACAAAACAAATCCTAAGCTTTCCTGAGTTTACTATAACAAGGTGAAAGTGGCTGTTTCAGCCCTCTGATCCTCAAGTGTACATCTATATGCCGCTCATCTGGTGACCAAGATCCGGTCGATCAAGAAACAAACAAATGCAACTGAATTCGGAATCAAGCATACTTACCAAAATCCTCATATATGCCAAGACAAAACTGTTTCTGTTTACCATATTCACAAGGTTAAGGAGTTATATACAACTCTCCCTCACTCACTACTTTTCCTATAGGAGAAAAGGTTTTGGATTGAAGAGAACCCTTGCAAGAGATTAGAACAGACAAGTTCTTCTCTATAGTTGGCCAATATCATCCTTAGTCTCATTACTGCCAGAACACCTCGAAATCACTGCTGTACAACGTCCGATCCTGAATCTCAAGGTTAGCGACATGAAAGTCGATCAGTCGCGCTTGGAAAATTTTACACACAATGAGTCCACAAGGCAGCACCCACCAACCACTTTCATCCCTACTGTTGGTTGATATTGTATAAAACAAACAAAAGAATCCAATCAAAATGATATAGATATAATAGCCAGGTAAAACCAAAAGATAAAATACAAAGCTAGAGCTACTTACATGCTAAAATTCAAAGATGGCCCATATGGATGAATCATGTTTAACGATTGAGCCGTCATATGAACATATCCACATACAAAAGCGACCACCTGATCAATGTTGGTAAGAAATTCAGAAACATGGAATTTTCACATTGTAACATGCCAATAAATACAAAAGAAAAGTAATAGTATATATGTCCGAAATCAACAACAATTGAAGCACAAACACCAACCCAGTCCCATAAGTGGGACTATCCCATGTGCTTCACCCTCCAGCAAAAATAGAAGATTATGTTGGTCCTAGTATATCTAGTTTTTATCTATCCACACAACTCTTATATCCCAGGTGCTTCACCCTCCACCTAAATTTGGGTATTATATTTTAAATAAATTCTGTAATATGGTCACTTCCAAGTTCACAAGCATGCATAAAGAGTAAAAACGATCTAGCAAAAGAACCGAAAGGCAATGCAGTTGCTACTTACTACATTAATCACTGAAGTAACATTCCACAAAGCATACACACGTGCAAGTGTGGCTGATCGTCTAGGTTCATGACTAAATAATGCGTTGAAGCCAGCTGGAACTGGAAGAAGTAAGCCAAGGGGAAGAATAGATAGAACCAAACTGACATGCAATAGTGATACAGAATATAGCTGAACCAGAAGCAATAGAACTAGGACTGAATCCCCTACTAGAAGTACTGAGATTAGTAAGCCGACAAGATCCTGCAAGACCACAAAGTTGAAACAAAAAAAGGTCTTAAGTCACTAAATCATGACAAGGAAAAGAAAAATGATTAGATACCATGACGTCAACTGCTCTGAAACTTACGCGGTGGTAAACTGGTCGAAGGGCACGAATTATATAGTAGAAAGGATAGTATAATGAAAATTTCTCCTGAAGGCTATCTATATTCTTTGAATGCAAAATCTCCCCAGGCATCTTCTTCTGCATCATTACATGCTCTCCAACTCTTACAAGATCCAAAGCTTTCTTCCACCGACTTACAGGCAACCTGCAGGTCCTGCACAAGCACAAAAAGATATATAAAGTGAAGGGGGTGACGAAAGACCAGTGAACCAAAGTAATACAATGTTTGTATCATTGGAGTGCATGAATGCTTTACCGTGACTGCGTATCAGGTAATGATGGTCTATCTGGATCTTGAACTCCTGAATGAACACTCTCATCCTCTATGCCACAAACGACAAGTCCAAATTGGCAGTATTCATTTGCAGCAGGTTGAAACCGAGCTAAGTGGATGCGTAGACCATGTGCACGTAATGTTCTGTTAGCATGTGTCTCAAGCCAAGACACAACTGGTCTGAAAGTTGCTCGAAGATGTCCGCTACGGACTAAACGTAGTTGAGCATTAAGACCAGCCACCAAACGATACCAGATTGTTGGGGGGACAGACTGCACCATTGAGAAAAAGAATACAAATTGGAATGGAGGAGCACCATGAAGCAATGGAAATAACAAGCAAATATCAAGGAATGTTCGCACTCAAACTCACTGCATATGGGCCTATACACATAAGACCCCTTCGTTTTCAGAAACTACAAACCCTCTTTAAAGATGTAAACTGCAAAACTTGAAGGGCTCGAGAGGCGAAAGACAGAGTGATAGAGAAATTATTTATAGACACTAGCCAAGAGAGATTGCGGTATATGATATTTCTTACACAAGGGCAGCCATGAAAAGGTGACCATATTAAAGGTAGAATTTGTCTTTAAATTTTATTAATGAAGAGCTTGAATGCTGACCTGGCTCATTAGGTTAGTTAAATAATTGTCACTGTGAAGGCAGAAGGGAGCCATGTAAGTTCCATCTCCTCCAAACACCAAGGACATTGGCAACCTCTGTTGAAGGCGGGATGGGAGGCCATCCCTCTTTTCATCTCCACCAAGGAAAAAATCCAAATGAGCTAGCATCAAATCAGAAGTAGCAGAAACCTGCCATGTTTCAGAACCTTTAGGGTGACCAGTAATGAGTAATGGTGAATAAGAGAGAAAGCACAAAAATGTAATGGGACTTCTCAGCTGAATCTGTGACGGCCAGTAATATGCTGCTGAGTTTAGAAAAGAACTTTACTCGAGTACATGTAGCAATGATAAAGTTTGTAATGGAACAGACAGTATATCTTTTGAAGAATGATAGACTTGATAAAGAACAGAAGTAAACAGAGAAATTATGCATTTAAGCTAAGCCCTGAGGATTCAAGCATGTATTGCTGCAATAGTAATTCAGTGCCTCAAAACAAGCACAAGAAAGTTACATAAGGCTAAATTACGAGCCCGACAAGTTCAACAATTCTCATGATTGGATTCAAGCATGTACGTATTGCTGCAATAGTAATTCAATGCCTCAAAACAAGAACAAGAAAGTTACATAAGGCTAAATTACGAGCCCAACAAGTTCAACAATTCTCATGATTGGATCCTTTGCCTACTACCTCAAATGCAGCAAGACATTCTTTCTCAATTCATACAGGGTGGAGATTTCAGAATAACATAACATTACATAAGGGGAAATTGATTTGGCTTAGTGTTATTCTTAGGCAGGTGCAATATAAGGAAAAGCTGAAAGAGAATGTCTCTGAAATCCAAACTAAAAAGGTAGGAGTAATTGTTTTGCTAAAAAATGCAGTTCCAAACAAGGAAGACAGACTAGTTATTTTATCTGGTTCAGAAACATATGCCAATACATAGTTACATACCTTCAGTCCTTCATAGAGAGCTCGTGAACGGCAAGAACGCAAGCAAGCATGATCATACCCTGATCGAACATAGTCACGCAGGCGCTGTACTTTTTCCTTCCGCCGCCACTGCAACCATGACCATGCAAGTGGATATGCAATAACACAAAGAATACCGTATATTGATCCTTCCCACCACTGATAAGAAGCCAATGCATTTGTTTCATCAACAAATCTGTTGAATGCATCCTCATATCTGAGAATAAAATAAAGGTGACAAAGTTAGAGTATGCTGCAGTCACTAAAATTAACATTTCAAGTGTCTGGCACACAAACAAGGAGAATAAGATCATACACTATTTCTTTCACTTCTTTAGGAGGTGAATGTGCGAGATGCCACGGTTCAATGAAAGTGTTTGCCCCCAGAAAGTACATACGATGTACATGGTTTTGGGATTCCTCAGTTCTGTTTGTTTCCAAGACCTAAGAGAAAAGGATGATCACTTAAGAATAACTGTGGAAAAGTTAGCCACCAAGTTATTGAGATAATGTTGACTCTGTACGCAGGGTAAATGGAGAACCTCATTTAGTGACTCTAAAAACGGGACGGATCGGTCATTTGGTGAGTCACGGTGCACTAGACCTGGAAAATCATCTCCACAAACAAACTTCATCCTAGCAGCACTTATTACAAGCCCTAAGGCGATAAGGAGAATTAGGAGTGAGAAAGTAAATAGCCATGGCCCTCCAAAGGTGTCTACTAGTTCTTCAAGTGCGGTATAGCAATTAGGCGAATGATATCTCTCAGATATACACTTATATGGGCAAGGTGTACCCGTCACACCTCCTGTATAGTAACAGACGGGAGGGTAAGAAAATCCACTTAAAAATATAAATGCGCTCAGTTAAACAAATTTAGGTTTTGTAGCATTGAAGTTGATATGACATAGAATGGTAAATACTAAATAACATATTTCTTTTTTTGAACGGCAAATCTAACTCTATCCTACTCCTTTACCACCTTATAACTCCAAATACACCTACACCAACCTTATAACTCCAAATAACCCAAACCCACACCCACCCTATGCCTCCGCCAGGGTTTGAACCCCCAACCTCTCATGTGCTACTCCAACACTTTACCACTGCACCACCTTATAACTCCCGGTAAATAACATATTTCATTAGGTAGAATTACTAAAGCCATATAGAAATTCCAAACAAGGTAGAAATTTAAGTTCAGAGTTGTGGCAAGCTGAAACAATCATGCAGTACCACGAATAGCAGTGTAAATAGCGCGACTCGGAAGATCATCAGCCGGACAATCACGGCAGAGAGCTTTATTAGAACCTGTCTCATTCTTATATGTTCCAAGCGGGCATTCCTGCGGACACAGCAGTTGAAGATTAAACAAAGTGAGATGAGGCCAACAATGATTTGAAAAGATACGCTTTGTCTCACGTGGACGAAAACTAGCTACAGTAGAGTACTCAAACTTGAAGTGCTTCAAGTGCCACTGTGTTCGACACATGATGATCCATAACTGTATCTATTCCATTCGTATATCCACTAATCACAGGCTTTTTGTCAGAAAAATACATCAACTTAAAGAAAATGCATATTATTATTATTTTTTTATTTTTTTTAAGTTGGAAAGTACTTTTTTGTTTGAAGAATGAATAAAGTAATACAGTAATATTTCCCTCCATCCCTGAGATACTGTCCCATTAGCTTTGGGTGTTTGTTTTAAATGAAAATAGATACAGACTGAGAGAATGGATAAAAAATGAATAAAATTTATAGGTGGAATAAAGTGAGGGATAAATAAAGAATGTAGGAGTATTAAGTAGGTGAGAGAATAGATAGAGACTTGAAACATATAAGAATGAGTATGCACACTGTAAATAAACGAGTGTCAAATCCTGTGCGTTTTCGTGACATGGGAGGGAGGGAGCATTACCTGACAAAAAATCCCATAGAGCCCTTCAGGACATGCTTTTCCACCGAGTGTACCATTTTCACCTTCTCGGCCCAGACCTCGGCCAATGCCGCCTCTGCAAATGCATGATTAGCATTCAGAAGAGATTCTATTAAACAATTCTTATAAAGCATTTTTCATAGATGTTAGGAACTAAATTTCTGCAAGATAAATGTGCAAGTAGTTCCAAATTATAGAGATACATATGGTCGAACAAACCTGACATCAATAGCTCCTTTGACAATAGCCATTGGCATGTATTCGTCTTTAACTGCGATATCTGACCAATGGAAAAAAACCCTTCCACCACCTCCACCACCGGCATTAGGGCTTCCATGACCTCCAGAGGTTGAGATAGTTGCCCTTTCATGAAGGACCAAATTATGGACAAACAAAAGAATAGTTCCTCCTGATCCGCCCCCTGGACCTATATCTGAATTAAGCTGATCCTCCTGCCCTAAAGAATATTTCCCGTAACTCTGTCCATCAGCTTCAAGTTTACCATCCACTACTAGTTTTGACAATGAGTGCCCCAGTGAACCCATCACTGCTTGAGAAAAGATTCAAAATACAGGAGAAAACAAGCAAAATCAAGGCTTGAGCTGAAATATTAAGAAAAACTAATGGGTTGGATTCAGAAGGTGTTTGAGCTGAAACATAAAAAACACTAACAGGTTAAATTTAGAAGGTGATTACTGGAAAGCAATAAATGTAAATCATATCCAAATATAACCAAGAGTTCAGCAAAGATGAAAATTTTATATGGACGCTGAGGCAAAAACTTAGTCACACAAAGCAGTCACACCCAGCACACTTTTGCGCTTTGAGAACACAAAGCATGTGTTAGCAGTTAGCACCTTTCTGGATTTCACAATTCAGATTCTGGAACACGCTAATACACTCTAATACTCTATTGAAATCTTTAGATATTATCTGTTTTCTCATGTGCTGTATAATATGCTCAACAAACTTCTAGCCATTGCACTAAGTAAACTTAGCAGCAGAGAGCTGTACAATGAAGCTTGTAACAGGCATACATCAACCTAATGGATAAAATTTCACATGGAATATGCCAACAACAGTGACAGATACAGTGTGCATTATATAACTACCTCATTTATGAATGGAATTCGGGCTAACAGCTAAAATGAACACCAACATGCAACACCTTAATATTATAAAGCCCAACATGCGAGAGACCTTTTTTATAAATTCATAAAGGATGCTTTGGCATGTTGGTGATATTTAGAGTGAAAATCTCTTATTGGCCTGATGTTTAATCAGTCAAGCTTGTACACAGTATATTTTAACAATCCATAATCTTCCCAGAGCGGTACAATTTATGATTAACAGTTGCAATTAACATTGCTGTTAATATCTAAGCTGATTCGGAGTTATACAGAGAAATGAGATAATATTTCTGGAAATGTCAATTTAAGAGCTCACCGATAACACCACCACCGGTGGTTGCGCCAGGCAGACTCTCATTTCCACTTCCGCTGCCAAGTTCACATGGCAACTCATCATTCCCATACGTAAGACCGCCGCTCACATAACTACCCTCATAATATGCCTCTCCTCCCTTACCGCCATGCCCAGCACCGCTACTCAATCCGTTCGGCAGGAGTTCTCCATGACCCAACCCACCAGAGCAGCCTGCAAATTTTCTGCATATGTGAGATCTGCTAACATAATGTCAGAAGTATAAGAAAATAAATAAAACGAGCCACCATAGTAGATATCATAAGAGGAGAGCATCTTCTAGGGTAAACAAGAAAAAGTAACATACCTAGTCCAGATGCACTTATTGTCCCAAGGTGTCGCACCACCACAGTTCTGACCCAATGAAAATGAACAACAGAACCTTCTATGAGACCTTCCACGTTAACATCCTCAATCCGGCACAACTGCACAGAATAGTTGAGTCCTTCAACAAGGTAGCAGAATGTAACAAACGACACACACTACTACTAACAACATCAAGAACTTCTAACCAAAGAAACTCCTCAGAGTGTTGAATCTGAGTATTGGGACACCTGGAGAGTGAAGGGCAGTGAAGCATTCACAGTGCAGTCTTCAGGAGGATCGATCAACTCAACAGGGCAATCTTTCTGCTTACAGTAGAGCTCTGGCATCCTACCATTGTTATAGTACTAAAATTTTGTGAGAGGCCCAACATGAGGACACGTTAATCACGTGTAAGTTCATTGAGCACTTACGTGGAATTGTCACTTGAATTTTCCAAAGGGCCTTTGAGAACAGATCCAGGGCCAACCTTTAAATAGAAAGCAGTACACTCGTAAGCAATATGAAGGTTATGGGATTATTTATGATTACAGGAGGAATTAATGAAGATAAAAAAGAACCCAAGCTCCGAGAACCGGCAAAGATGCAAAACTTATGAAAGTTGTAAGAACATATTCCCCCAAAGAAGTTTCACAAGAACAATGAAGGCCTGCGAGGGGCCAGCTCCAATTTAATATAATACCATCCATAAATTTCACAAAGATACTTAGCATACCAAACAGCTAATCTTTAAACTTTTCTTGAGCATTCAAGTATTAAACAGATGTAGCTCGTAGAAAACCTAGATATGTCGAAAAGCAGTGCATTTAGTGTTTAATATCAAGAACCCTTTTCACAGTGATGGTAGCCCATTTTGGATCTTTTGGCCACGAACAGCTTTTATTATTATCGACTGCCACCGGAAATGATTGAGTACAGATAATTATGTGGTAGATTGGTGCATTCTGTGTAAAAGGGATGGAGTCATTGCAACATTGCCCGCAGGTTATGGAATGCAAGTTTGATCTCTCCACTCTTACAGTGGTCATTGCCAAGGAGCACTAAGGATGTTACTTAGGCTTAAAGAAGCAGGTTTAGGTATTAAAACTAAGGAACTCTTTGGAGTTTGAACCCTGGATGTATTACTTGGTGTCCTTAGATAAGAAAGAGACTATATATATCGCGAAGACATCTATTTTGTTCAGAGTCAAGAATCCAGAATTTAATGTATGACTCTGTTCTTTGGGTCAAAGCCTTCGGCAAAATTTCAGGATTCCATGGCTCTTTATTAAGAGCTGATACGAGCCCCCAAAAAAATGCTGGAGTTTAATAATCTAGTCCATTTTCCACTGTGTAAACCTACGGTATTATTTGTGTTCAAGTTCAAGTAAGTTGCTTACTAAAGACATAGCACGTGAACCTCATCAATGCTACAAAAGTGAGTCAACCACACTGAAGATATAGGTTCAAAAGACAAACACTTCCGTCCATAACAAAGTTTAACTGACTGGAAGTTCAATTAACACTATAGCCAAAGAGACTACACATAGAAAAATCTTTAAATATAGAAAATTTGCATAAAAGAACATTTCAAAGCTGCAAGGAGACTTACACTGACAGCATAAAATAAGGACAATACTAAACGCTGAGCTTCAATAACATCTCCTGGCCCTGACAAGTTCAATGATCCTTGCCCATGAAGGCCCAAATTTGCAGTCGATTGTATTACAGATGATCCCTGGCAGCAAATCGTTTTACGAGATAACAAAATCTAGCAAAATTGTATGGATAGGTAACGCAGTAAAATTTACCTTAAGAACAATTAAATTGCTGGCTTCAAGCACAGATGTAGTAACAATCGCATCTTTATCGCGGTCTATAAGCAATTTGGAGTTCAGCATCAAATGAATTTTGACAGACATCCGCAACGTCCCATATACCTACAGTGATTAGATCAAATGTATTGTGTAACTGAACCACAAAGAGATTACAGTAAGCAAATACAATTTCCAATTGCCATATCAGCATGTTCAAATGACTTAACACTAAAACCATGACAGTTACCGTGTTCAAGTTCCATTAAAAAACAAATAGATTCTAGAAGATATATGCGCCAAATCATGTTGATATTATTATGCAGTCGACATGAAGATATATTCAAAAGAAGAAAAATATGCCATAGATCCATTTCCTAATGGCTCAAAAAGAAAGCACAATCAGCATGATCAAAAAGTAAAACTTTGCGTACATTGAAGATTTTAATCCACGGGCTACTTTAAACAATGTCTACATAATACTATGATGCGTCAAAAAGACCTAAGTACACGTGGATGAGATGAAAATCAAAATCGGATCCAGAAATAACACTATGGTGGATCTAAAATGAACTTGGTATAAACTAAATCAGGTTAGATATAGAGTAACCCGATTAGTTCCCGACTCCCCGTGCTAAATTTACTTGGCAGCTTAATTCTAATTGATGCACTTTGTCATCTTTTCCATCCTTGATCCTAAATCTATGCACAATTTTTCGAATGAAATCCTTTCTGAAAACTTCAAAGTAATGCATCCAGAGATGTGAATCAAAAGATGAACTCCACAGAGGATTATTAATTGCTTGGTTGTAAAATACTCCACATTCAAAGCGGGGTCTTGATTATTCCAGGCAAAGTCATCTATAGAATCCGTTATCCATGATTCAGATAAATATGTGTGGCAAGCAGTAGATTAACTGCATACATACTGAAGAATGGCATATTTACCTTTACTAATGAGTCACTCATTAGAAGTTCTTCAGCCATCAGCTCAAATTCTGAAACAGCAAAACTTACAAGGCCAAAGGTGAGAACTGCTCCACTTGACAAACTGACTTGTCCTCGAACCTATGCAAAAGTCACAAGGGACAATATTTAGACATATTCAAGATCTTAAATGAGATGGCTTCTGTAGAACAGTACACATAAAGATAGTATAAACGCATGCTATGAAAATCCATATGAAGCACATTTCATGTACAAGTTAAAAAGATGTGAGATGTGGCATATCATTAGATGGCTACAAACTTTTCAAATAAACTCTTCAGGTGCTATGAAACAGTTTGGGTTAGACCATTAGATAAAATGAAAGATTCATAAATAAATGGAAGCCACACAAACAGTTGCCACTGTCTCACTTTTGAATAACAGTTGCCACTGTCTCTCTTTCGAAACACCAGAAGGTTCGCATGAAAATCATGAATAACCATAAAACTCACCTGTACACGACTCCATAGCAAAGGAACAACAGCTCTTGCTTGATTCTGAACATAAACATTTGTCCATAGTGGCTGGTTAGGAAATTGCAAAAGAAGAGTATCAGTATTTGTTGACATATTCTCATTGTCTATGACCAGTCTTCGAGGAACCACATCAAAGATAGTTCCGGCAGCACCAGCATTACTTGGACAACCGAAGCTTCGTCCACCTATATTGATATGTAGCCAAGAGTTTAGCCTTACAAGGGGTATCTAATTTGACAAGCTGAACATGCAAAAAAAAGTGTTACAACAATTTTCTTAGAATACTAAGGTGGTTTAGAATACTTGTAGTTGTAATAAATTTGCCGTTTAAAAAAAAA
>JAQRGC011537891.1:0-13409 GCA_028659135.1 Plantago lanceolata | reverse complement strand
CACACACACACACACACACAATTTCCTCCTAAGAAATTAAGTCTCCATACCTCTGATAAATGAAGTTTTCCAGCTTCAACAAGAGCCTTGGCTTCAGAACACACGGGAATTGAGTGCTTTATTACTGGCTGGACATTCAATATATCTAAAAGTTGGAAAGGTGCCACAGCATCAAAGTCATACTTGCGAGCAGCGATGGTGATTCCAACCTGGTATTAGAACACAAGTAGAATTCTCAGGAATGTAAAAAGACAGATATAGGAAACAAGTCCTTGGGGCGCTTTCTTATTGCGGATTTGTATAGGCTGCCGGTTTTGGTGGATGGAATAGGAGAACGTCTAAATGATATGGTGTATGTAAGATTATGATTTGAAGTGTCCTGCTTAGGCTATTGACAAGACAGGGAAATGAAATGGGGTATCTGGTATGGGTTATTACTTTAAACTTAGTTCTTGTTCTGAGTTCACTCAAGAGTGTAGTTACCTTTTGGCAGAGATTACGAATAACGGATATTCTCTTGACACCATCCCTGGCATTAACCGGCAACTCAAACTGCACAGTTTGAACAGGTTAGACCCATAAAACTAAAACACATAAGATAAATTACACTTAAAATACTACAAAATACCTGGTATTTGAGCTTTGCGAAGTCCCGAATGTCAGACCATAAACTTTCAGAAGTAATAGTCAAGTATAAGGACTGCTTCTTCCTAACATAGCCTCCATTTTTCGACTTAGCTTGTCCTTTGGAAGACTTGCCAGAAGCATGATCTCCTGTGTGAACCTGCAAGAAAATCGTGAGTTTAAGGATTAAAGAACCCTGTAACTTTGGGATTTATAAATCATCCCAGATACCCAGATTCTACATCATGACAAGATTTCACAAGGATGTGATCTTTGCAAAAAGATATATTACTATGCGACAAGCCAAACCAGAATATTACATAACTGCATGCATACCTTCTTTTGGTTTTTGGACTGTGGGTTGTTTGTGACACCTTTGGCAGAAGCAGCATTAACTTTTCCCACGAAACAGTTGAAGAAATGAGAAAGTGCATGCCCAACATCATGGTCCTCTGTATCTCTCAAGATATCCTGCATGTTCAGGTGAAAGTGGTTCATCAATAGGCAAAAGTAAGGAGTGTTGTATTGGATTGTAGATACATTTCTATAGAAAAAGGTAAAAGAGACATCCAATATGATAGCTTCTTTAACTTAATACCTGGGGGGGGAAATTGAAAATATCAAACTCCAATATCTTTTTTTCTTTTTGGTGCTAAGGTATTTCATGATGAGTGAAAGCATTTCATCAATGATGAAAGTCAAGACTAATTGCAGGCTTGATGAGTTGCATTACTTGCATCAGAAAATATAGCACCATTCTGAAGTGGAAGAATCTAAGATTGCAAGAAAACACACTCCAAAATCCAAATAAAGTTGTTCGCTATATGGCACAGAACAATACTGGTGTCTGGGGTAAGGGTCAACAAAGAACAATGTTGCAAATGAATTATACATTGCGAAATTTCCAGTATGTCTTAAGAAACTGTATTTCCGTATGCATCTTTAGACTAACACTCTACCACACTATCCAGACAGTAGTTCTTAGCTTGTGCATATTTCTCAAAATATGGCACCTCCCAAAAATGCTTATAATCGAGTAAAAATGAAAAAGAACTTCAATGATTGATCAATTTGAAGTTAACATAATTAACTTTGGGCCTGAAAAGAAACTATAAAGTGACATGATCCTGATTTTTATGTAAGCCAATCTACTATGAATCAATAGTCAAAGATAGTTTAGCCAAATCACACTGGTTCATGTCTCAGCAACCAGAGATGCTAGAGTAACAAAAATTATTAGTCACCTTGACAACATGCTTGGCAGATCTGACAACAATCTCGTTGCAACAGAGATCCCACAAATGAGGCATATTTCTGGTCCCTTCGGCAACCTGTAGCAACAATCAAAATGTTAACGAGAATATAAATGAATAACAAGTTAAATTGGTTTTATCATTCAGTTCAAGATACAAAAAGAAATATGGTGTAAAGTGGGCGTATATATTACAACCCACTCTGCAACCTAGTTCTTACTTTTCCAATATAACGAATATTGATTCCATGCGCATGGAGTGCATCAGTTAAAGTTTGTCCGTCCATTGGTGAAACTTCAAGGGTGCTAAGATCTTGTATGAATTTAGGCAGTACAACATCTTGAAGATATAGACTAACTTTCCGCACATTTTCCTCGTCTGCAGCTATCTCCTGGAAAATATGCAATAGAGCTTGAAAAATAATCCCTATAAACATAAAAGTGTTAAAGGTTGTATAAACTACCTCTTCACTCCCAGATAGCTTGAATTCAGTAAATACATTAGGATTGAAGACAATCTCTTTGCTAGCACGTCCTATTAAATCTTCATCTTCACATTTGTCAGCATCCTGTTGAGACTCAATTGTCAAACCCATTTTATCATGTTGGAGAATCCACAAGTCAATCCAATAAACACAACTAACCTCTTTGTCACTTGTTGATGCAGCATTTTCCTGGAGTTTCTCAGCTTCAGCATCAGTGTTATTCACAGAATCGGAGGTAGCAGCATTAACAGCAGAATCAGAGGTAACAGCGTCATTGTTATTCACAGAATCAGAGGTAGCAGCATCATTGTTATTCAAGGAAACAGCCTTCTCTCCTGATTCACGCTCTATCTTTAACTTTTCAGCCGCTTCAGTCTTCTCATGTAAAAAAGAAAGATGTAAGACAATATAAAGATCATTCTTTAATAGGTTAAATATGGCAAAAGACAGTATAAATCACTGACAAGCTGAATCTTACATGGCAAAAGGCAGTTATAAGTTCAGGTCTCAAGATGCAAAATCTGGAACCTGGTCCAGTATAATTGGCATCGCGAGGAGTGACTCTCATCAAGTCCAAAAGATAATGCCTGGACAAAATAACGCAGTGATGTTTATGAATTTTAAAAACATATATGGCAGCTACAAAAGAGAGATATGGAATGGTTTACTGGAACACCGAGTAGAAAAATAGAAATTCTTTTTCCCAATATGGTTTTAATTCTAATAAAAACCCATGACAAGAAAGATAACTTCAATAAATGAATAATATTAAAACATTATTTATAGTTGAGTACGATAGTTGCAGATGCTACAGTTCATACAGTTTGACATTCACAATGACAGTTAAGAGGGGGGTAGTGTTAAGTTGTAGGGTACAACTTAACAAAAGATAGGAGGGTAGTCATACAGATTATCACAAGGAGACATTATCTCGTTGAAACAGAAGCAGGAAGGTGGAAGGCTTATGAGGGGAAGAAAGAATAAGGCCAACGATAATTTATAACAATTGAAATAAAAATTTTACCTATCATCGCTTCCCACAATGCCTTTGCACTCCACTGGTGCTGCTAGCTTGACGACATTACCAGCTCCATCAGCCACAGTGTGCTCCTTCAAATGGAGACGTTTCGCAGCTTCTAGTACCTACATGATAAAGAACAAATTATGCGCAACTTCATTTAATAAGAAGCAAAACTTCTTGTCTATAATATATTGTAGTATCTCATTCCCACGTGAAATAACTAATATAGTTCTGACACCAATAGCTTGGATGCAACTACAACATATATTATGCATTTTGATCCCAACAAAGTTTGCATAGCCAGTAGATGGTCTCCTGCAGGAATTAGTACGAGAGCAAGAGACAAGAGGCAATGAGAGACACCACAAGGCCAAAAATGAGCCACCTCTAAAATCTTATACACAGCTGATCATATGATGGCTAGTCTCCACAGTGAGGAAACCATGCATTTAAGGAGGGTTACCCATCTCACATGGAATGAATGATGGGTGTGCATTTAAGGGGGGATACCTACCTATGATACCCCATCCAAAGTGTTGATACAGCTTTGACTTGCATATCAGTAGATTGGGTGTTTGTACATGTTAACTTTCTAACAATGGGTCTACTAACAGTCATATTCAAGTATTCATACACTCGTTCTCTGTTTACAGATCAAAAAGACATTACTTGTTGCTCTTGAGCATTATAGGCTCAAAGTATCACATCATACAAAAGAATGAATTTCTCAGTTCTTAGCATTTGTAATAATGAGGGCATGAGTAACACTCTGCTGATAATTTATAACTTAATTTCTAAGATCCAGGAATTGTTGATAAACATGCAGAAAGGCCAAACAAATTCAGCAATCTCAAGTGATTTTCATCAAACAAGGGAAGAGCTACTCTAATAGGGGGACAAGTGCATCATAAATTAACAACAAGTACTGGAGACAAGAAATAAACTAAAAATGCCACTCGGCATAGGTAAAAAGGCAAGTGTAAAGGTAATCAAAATGAATACTGCTAAGGCACGAGTTTGTATAGTGGAACTTCCTCTGCTTCTTGGAATGGGGCGAAAAAATTAATACAGCAAATTTTTGAATAAGTGCAACATAAAGACAGCAATAAAGTAAGTGGTGCTTCTATTGAAAGAAGCTAAGAGACTTCCAGAGAATCCTAAGGCAAAAGATAAAAATATCAAGCATATTATGCAACCCACCTTGGAATGGAAGTCCTCACTCCAATGAATTTTCTTTCCATTATCAACAGATCCATATAGAAGTGAATCAGATTTATCGCCTTGGAGAATTCCGGGCAAGACACTCTGGCAGGAAGTATAAAAAAAATAGTTCGTAAAATAGGAAATACGACAGGGAAATAGGAAGTTCATAAAATAAGTTCATATGCATATTAGGTCCCAGGATTGGCATCTGATAGTGTATAGTGCATACTAACCAAATATGAATAAATGATACCATGCAACATAATAGATTATATGTGGCTAGAGCTAAGTTATGTTTTCCTTCAAAACTTAAGCAGAAGCCTTGTCACAGTCAATATTCCCTCAATGCTAATGAGATCTATTTGAGTCATGAGAGTCATGAGCAAACTTTAAATTCAGTTTCTATTAAATCTTCAGCACTGAGGACTCGACACTCTAGTCATCTTGAGAGGTGAGTGGAAAAACATCAATGTTTTAGCTGACTCTACTAAGAGAATCTGCAAAGAATAATAATAAATGCAGAGCAAATAAAAGCATAAAATTTTCCTAGCTTTGTTGAGACTTTGTTTGGATGCAGATGATTCCAATGATGTAATGATACTCATGTATTCTACAGATCAAGTGTGAGCAGCTATGCACCTGAGCAACCACTCTATGACCTCTATAGTCGATGATTGCCATTGCAAGATTGTATAATCCAGGAACATCAGCTTCCTGGTATGCCTTTGTGCCTTTCAGGTCATTGTTAGCACTAGCATATGTGGCTTGCTCACTTTCAGCCAACTGAGCTTCGACAGGCACATCTGGAGTCAATGCATCAGTACCATTGGCATTTTTTGTATTTTCAACACCAGGCTCATTCTCAGTAGAAACTCGTGAAGCTTCTTGCTGCACTTTGTTCTCCAACTTCTCAGAGGATTTATGCAATGGGGCTTGGCTCTCAAATTTAGAGATTTCTTCAGATGTCTGCTTCCGAGGCAATTGATCGAGGTCGGCATCAACGGCAAAACTGAAGAATATGTTGTTGTGTACATACCTAGTAATCAACATTAAACAAATACCCAATTAACACAATTAATGCAAGGTCTCGTCATGTACTGGCAAGGGTCAGGACACAATGTACAGTGGAGCAGGAGTGCAGGACTACTTATTTTTAGGATTTTGCTAATAAAGGGATTCATCAGCTGAAATCATTTCAGTTGGAGTTTTATTTGTTAAAGTTAACTGTAAATCATACTGGATATAGTGAGTTATGGTCCAGGTGTAGCTTAATTTCAGGGTGGACAGTAGATACTAGGGATAGGTATAGGTTAGAAGAAAGAATTGCTTTCTCATTGCAGCAGACAATACGTAATCTGCAAGGTGTTTGGATCAACATTCATCTGGATTTGACCTAGTTTAGCACAATAAATGAGTTTTTTTTTTGGGTCAGAAAGAGGACCAACAGTAACAGACACTAATGTTGCACCAGAAGACTTCCGTTTCTAATAATAAAAAAAACGGCATTGTTTCCGAAGCGAAAAACACAAAAAACACATTGATATCGGAGACATCAACTTCTCAATTAATAGGTGTGGCTACTCCAAAGCCAATTTTTAAACCTGGATCCTAAAATCTAAACGTCCAAAGTCTAGGACGACCCTTTCAGCACCATTTACTCCCCTAGCTGAAGGGAATACGGTTACAGTAAATAATAGTCTGAGGAAACTATTATTTTTCCCTCTGTAATAGATGATGATTAATGAAAATGAAAAGCAGAAGCAAAACAATATTATCTCTACTTATACTCCACTCACATATGGAAGCACTCTGGATCAGTTGGATTGATAGGTGGAATACATCTGCTTATCACTCCAATAGCACCACTTTTCGCAGCTTCAACAAAATCAGTAGTCACCTTGTAAAGTGCTCTGTCTCTCATGTTCCTATAGTGAAACAGTTGGGAGAACATTATGTACACAGACAATAAAACAGAGTGTGTAATGGTATAATATTATCAAAAAGTTGCACCTTTCTTGATGATTAACATGAGAGAACTCCCGACAAGACTGCAACTCTTCATTCCAATCCCTCTGCATACCAATCTGCTCGCTTCCAAAAGAAAGGGTCAAGGAATTCTCTGCTCGGGCAGCATCACGCTTGTGATCTGTACAATCAGAAGCCATAAATGGTTACTTGGGCTTGCAACAGAAAGGGTTGTAACACAAACAGCAAAGCAGAGTATATACATATACAAGGGAGAGAAAGAGGGAGAAATATTAGAAAACCAAGAAAGAAACTCCCTCCCGAAAGTTCTGGACATAGCTATCAGAATGTTCAAAAGGTAATATATTTTTCTCTAAGGCCTTAACAAAGTGGATGTTTACAAGAGCCATGATTAGACGAGTATTTTTTCCAATAGTTGGAAATGGAGATTATATGCTTTTATTTTAATAACAAGGAAGAAAAGCCATTGCTGCCTCAGGGAAGAACCTTCCCACGAATACAAAAGAAAAGGACCGACTCTGACTAAAGGTTAATGTGCGGACACAAACCAACCTATCCAACCATAACTACTTAATGTCCATAAAATGCAAAAGGTAAATAAAACTGGTGTACACTTATAATCTGCCAGTGACCTAGAAGCAACAAAACAGAATACAGAAAAGACTTGCTCTTACCAGGAACAGGATGCAAACCAAGCCACGGATTTGGTGGCAAGGGAACCGGAATAATTTCGTAGGGATGTGCAAATGCTTTGCGCTCCAAAATTTCACGAAAAGCTTCAAGAGCAAAAGATGATATTCAGAAATAATGATCAAGATGATGTGTTGATGTTCAGAGACATTAGGGTGGTCAAAATAGTCACCACCTTTCTTAAACTTTGGGCTAATCTTCTGCACTAGTCCAACAATGGTTGTAGCTTCAAAAGCAGCTTTGTTTGGCCTTGGATCAAGAATGTTCCCTGTGCTGGAATTAACATAGAAAGCCTTTGTTGTTCCGGTGATACAATATTTATTTCCTTCCAAAGTCACCAAGTCCAAATAAATCAAGTCTCCAGAAAGCCTGACTCAAAAAGAAGAAATATATCAGTAAGACGCACAAGGAAATTATGCAACAAACAAAGCAACTACTGCACTAAAATCTTAAAAAATATCCCAGAAAGGTTAAAAGCCCCCATATAATTATCAAAATGTTAAAAGTCTACGCTGACATATGGTAACCTTCTGTAGCTTGGAGCAGGGTTGAATGAAGAGAAAACAAGACTTTCAACACAGTTAATCTCTTTGGATGGAGGTGGTAATAAATTAGTTAGTGACGCAGTAACATTCTCCATAAAACCCAGATTGTCAAGGTCTGGAACTTCAGCTTTCACAGCTTCTGCATGAAACATTAACCGGGAGTCATAAATCCACCCACAACAGTGACCACACATGATATCCAACATACAAAAGAGAAAGTTTGTAGAGAGAAGTAAATAGAATAAGATAACAACACAAACCTCCGGATTTCACAGATGAATTTTGTCCTGTTTCATGTTGAAGTGCCAGCGATGTGGACAAAGAGCAATGCAGTGTCGCGAGAGAAAATAACTCTCTAGTTCGTTGAACATGAGCACGGATGGAGCGATCCTCATATAATGCTGCAAGAAATAGGCCGGGTGAGAACCAAATGAAGAAAGAGGATACTCAGTTGTCAATATAGAATGGAGATTCATTTTTATGTTTGTTTCGGGCTCAAAAATGGTACTTAAAATAACAGCTTACAAGAGGGGAAACTGTCCTGGGTTCAGTATCACAGCTACAAAAAATATGCTAAGAGAAAAGGACAAACCAGGAACCATCTCGAAAAAGCAACCCCCTTTAGTAATATCAGCTACTTCAGAAAGCTCATTATAGTCTTCAAGATGACGGACTGACCCATCCTTTGCGTGCAATAACAAATCGTAGCAAGTAAAAAAGCATGTTTCTGGGGAATCAAGAAGAAACTGCTTCACATCCATAACGGAATCACTAGGACTCACCTGCAAATGAAATCCATAAACGCTACTATAAGCATTTCTCTCCATATACCACAATAAAACAAAAATAACACACATTGAGATAGAACATGGAAAAGGATTATTTGAAAAATAAAAAGGAAGTAATTTACTGCCATTGCCTGGGAAAACTCATATTTATGCAGTAATTAAACAATAAGTTCAACTTACTTGAAGTTCAAGCTTATCACCTCCTTGTGTTTTCACGGATACAAAATAAAGACCTTCAGCTGCCACCGAAGAAATACATCAGCTCACTTATATTTTCATCTTATGCATATCAGAACAGGCATGTACATATATGTATACACGCACGCACATATCCAGAACCAGAACTAAAATACAATGGAAACTTTTATAGCACCTGGTTTAGCAGACTGCTGACTGGATGCGCTGTCCTTATCCGTTACCTCTGACTTTGTATCAGTTGAGTCACTCACATTCTCTCCATCGGTGTGCGCAACATCAGAATTATCTTTCAGAGGAGCATCAGATGGAACGATTTCCTCAGTGACATTCATCGTGCTTTGCTGTGCTGCCTTACGGTTCTTTCCCTTATTCGATTTCCCAGCCATCGTATCCCTTATTTATAGAAAAGGAATAAGGTCCATGTCAAAAGTTGTAAGAAAACAAATTTCAATCAGATACAGAAATCTGCGTGCAATCAACAAAAGAGACCGAAAAAATAATGTCGAAAAGGTTTGACATTTTCTATTATAATGCCAAAAAAAGTATACAATTTGTTTATCCATTCAGAGGAAAAGGCATATCAAGACAGATAACAAAGCAGGTCTCTCAATCTCATACAAGCACATACAATTATACCCAAGCAACAAGAAAATCAAACAACATCCTCAGCCACAGAGCCTAAATATAGTCATATAATGTTCATAACACAAGCCCATCGACTGAAAATGAACATATGAACACTTACAAAATGGATTGAAGCTCACTATATAAATATATAAGTATCTATCTATCTCTCTCACACCCATACACACACAACGGAAGTCCAAAAACCGACCCTTTTCAGGTCAACTAAACAACCAAACCAACCCCATCCTTGTATTACATTATATCCATACACAACCATAAAATTCAAACACAGCAAGTTACAGGCAGTAGATACCAGTTTAACTGAATGATTTTTAGTGAGTTTCCCTTACCAACTGAGGAAAATGGTAGCAAATTCAGGTCATTAGCTTGATAGTTCCAGCATATAATTCCACAGAATTGTAATCGAGGAAAAAAAAAACTGGAACATACTATTTGAAAAAAAAAATCATTTTACATTCCTAAATTGATAAGACAAAGCACATGTATCAGTGGCATATAAAAAAAGCTTGGGCAACTGTGATACGAAAACATGGAGAAAATCAATCAACCTCCTCATTCCTCAACCACAAATCAGATAGTCATCCATATTCATACCCAGGTCAAATCAAATCCTCTAGACGCAAACCCATTCCATAAAAATAGCTCAAATCAATGCTCGTTACACAAAAAATCAAGAGATAATTATTGAACTACCACTAGCCACTGAAAGAATTAGTCCAAAGACCAAACCCTTCCCGGGTCAGCTAAACAACCAGTAAAATCTCCGTGAAATAACAGTCATCATACAAACAAACACCATCACAAACAAACAGAAACAAAATCATCATATTACACAGATAGAAAGAAAAAAGAAAAAAACGAGTTGAATTGATTGATTGATTGATGATAGGAATTACACGAATAGGAATAATGATTGTCCTTACCGATTGAAAGCGAGGAGGAATTGTAGAGTGAGAGAGAGCGTTGGTTGGGGTTTTGGCGGCTGAGGTTTTAAGAGTTTTAGGGAAGGAGGAAGTAGCTGCAGCAGCTGCACAGACGAATGGGAGAGAGAAGAGGTCTGGATTTTTTGGCCACTTTTTATAACTTTTTTATTTACTAATTTTATTTCTTCATTTTATTTCTTACTATTTACTCCAATTATTTTACTACTTGGAGTATAAGTTTTAGTTTTTGCCTTTGATTTTTGGATTAATATAAACGATGCACACTCCCTAATGATGATGACTTGTCACACTTTGGCTTTTGGTGTAAAGGATGGGATACTTGAAATGTGTGAGGGTTAAATATTGTTAATTGAATCTATATAAAAGTAGTTGATTAAATGTTACATGAAATTTGTTAAGGGTTCACTGCTATTCGAGTTTAATTTTTATTTTATTTTATTTTTATTACTAGTTCGATTTGGATTTGAGTTTGTTTGAGGCATACAAGTTGAGCTTTGAGTATACAAAATATGGCTTGAGTTCAAGTTTCGATTTTTACTCACTTTCTAAACGAGTTGAGTTAGGCTTGGTTGAAGTTCGAGTGTTGTTTAAGATCAACGATACTCTACTTGAAGTCTTGAATAACACGACTGATGCGGAGCCTTTTTGTTGATTCGCACTAAGGTCGTGCACACTTGGGATCTTTCGAATGGTGTTCAATCTTTTAGCCTTTTTCACGTCTTGGGGCTCATATGTTAAGTACGTGCGTAGTTGGAATATGGGGGTGAGTCTCTTTATACCCATCTCGTCAAAGTGTCAAAATGGACTTAAACTTTACTTGTTGGGGGTTTGACCCCAAGTATAAGAGTGGACTAAATTTTTATTATCACGCAAAATTGAAAGGGAGTCGAGAGACAAGTTGTGCTCCCACCCCTTTATGGATACAAAAATTCAATATGTGAAAAAGAAAAACACCACTACTAACATTGTTCGTGTGAATAACAGGAAGAGGCATGAGGCGTGAAAAAGTAGCCAGAGCCTCCTAGTCGAATTCGCCAAATGTAGAGAAGGCAATGGGATGAACGAGTAGCCATTGTCAGCACATTTGGACGCGTACTTTCGCTTTTTCTTCTCAACAACATTACGTAATGCAACACCAGGGGCCCATTAACCCACTTCCCCACTAGTAAAGGGAGAGATACTAGTCACATCCAAACATGCATCCTTGCATTGGGACCAGTTGAACAACAATAAGTCTGCCGGTATAAGATCGTGTCCGTCCTTGGAGAGGAAGCCCAAAGGAGCCTCTCTCCACACAGCAACACCAACTTTGGAACAGATAACAACCAAAGTATCGCGCACGAGGTTGTGTCAAAATTTCACACCCACATCGGTAGAACAGTGAACAGCATGGTCTAGGTGTAAAAGTTTAAGAATAAAGAGGTATTAGATAAGCATCATCTTGTTAAGTCCTATCATCTACATAATGAAATTTCAAGAAAGACAATATTACTTTAATACCGTCGTCAATGGGCTTTTCACCTTAAAAAAACATAGGGTGTTGGACATGACAGGTTTAGAATTCTAAGCATATAATTTTCCTGTAAATATGCAAACAACAAACACCGAAACGCCAACATGTATTGTACCCATGAATTACAAAAAGCTCTGATAAGTTAAAGTAGTTCATTTCGTTGATCATTCAAATGCGCCAAGTCATGTTGCTACATATAAGTGATTTAATGCTTTTGCGGCATACACAATATCTGAGTCTAAGTTAGATGTATGGAAAACAGAGTTAGTGAAGTCACCATGTATATATGTTATTGAAGGCATGTGTCGATTCATGAACAGACACAACCGGTGAAGAAGAAAGCTAAGTTAGTGTAGAAATAAGTAACGAACAGACACAATGGTTGAAGGATTGAAAGACAAACCAATATGAATTAAAAATGTTGGACCAGTGTGAATTAAAAACCGATCCGGAGATATCATCTCGAGTATCTATTGACAAGAAATCTATCCTCTCAACTTACTCGACTCTCAAGTATCCTCAAAGTATACCAATGAATAACATGGCTATACCAAACGGTCATCTAAATCAAGATGAATTCTTCAACTGCCAACTGAGCAAAATCTCCCCATTCCATCTCCTCGAACCTAGCTAGATAGAGGTCTCGGGAGCTGACCCTCGATGCATCTAGGATTGTGAGGTAACCACCCCCCTCCCATCCGAAAACGGAGTCTCCCCAACACGGGGTCCACGAATACCAACCAAAATCTGTCCCGATCTAATAGTAACCAGGGGCGCAACGTTCATGGTTGTGGGACCCACGACGTTGTGTACTTTCGAGCTATGTATAAAGTTGTAATACATATGTTTACCTTCCAACTATGTATAACATGGAAGTGATGCAAATGATCAGTGACACATTCACAAGGATAATATGTTAGGATAAACCGACCTATTAGATTTACGGAAAAAAAAGGTCACGTCCATAATATTAGGATAACCTTGGCCTACGCACACAGAACATCAACCGAACGCTTTGAGTTCAACATTCAACTTTGACTTTTTTGCCATATTATAAGGAATCAACATCTGCATCATAAAATTTTCTATTGACACCTGCATCATATAATTTCCTATATTTTTGTATATCTTGATATACACAAAACTAGAACCGAGCATAAATAGGACTGAACCGATAATTTGGTCTGGACTCGGACCCGTTTTACCGGGTTCGGTCCCCGAGCCATAGTGCTGGTTATTTTTCGGGTCCGGTCCAAACACATGATGAATGGACCGTCTTTTTAATTGTATTCAAAAAAATAAATTATACATACACCTTTTTCTAGAATCCTACCACGAGTAAAATTCACATAATCACAACCTTCACACATTGCACAACAAACTAGGGCTCTTCTCCTTTTCCCAAGTTGCAACGATCAACACCTCTCGACACCTCCTATATTCAACACAACCCGTCTCTTATCCGTCAGTAACCTAAATTTCTTGTACTTTTGCTTTTCTTTTTTTTTTTTT
>JAQRGC011537718.1:0-10360 GCA_028659135.1 Plantago lanceolata | reverse complement strand
ATTGAGTATCTTTCACATTTGTTTGACTATCTTTATGACATCACAGGTTACAATTGTGAAAAATGAACAAGGTGGAAATTCGGTGTCCACTCTCGTGCTACGAGGGAGCACTGACAGCATACTTGATGACCTTGAAAGAGCTGTTGACGATGGTGTTAATACTTACAAGGTATATTTTGATGACCATAATGAGATTTCAAAAAATTTAATGTGCTGTGTTTACTTCATAACCATACGAAAGTAGTGAACTGGCACTTGATTAGTTCCCTACTTCCATCCTCTAAAATTAGTCTTATACAACAGGTATCTGATTGTTCCTTGGGACTTGGGAGGCTTTCTCGTGGCCTAGTTAGAGCAATTTGTTAATATAATGTTCAGAGACATGATTTGACACCCTATTTTCTGTGTATTCATTTCATCGCCAAAGAAAATGGATTTCTTACTTGGTTTTTCTACAGGCAATGTGCAGGGATAGTCGGATAGTACCAGGAGGTGCAGCTACTGAAATTGAATTAGCAAAAAGACTGAAGGAGTTTTCTTTCAAAGAAACAGGGTATGTTGTTCTTTGTATACTGACAATTGACATCCAGCTTTTGGCTCCACACTACTTTACAATTTGTATGTTACGTTCTTCGATACTCTTCCTCTTTATAATGTGTCATCTCTCTGGCGATAATATTATATAAGATTAATCAAATCTTAAAAACAAATATGGATGCTGGGTATGATCCATATTCCCCTCTACTGAATAAACCTTTTAAGTTCGTTGTTACATGAATCACCCAACTGCCCGAGAGTTATATACATAGTACTATTTAAGCTCAGTTGACATCTAGTTAGATTTACGATCATCTGATAGAGCAGAAGATTTAGGGATAGAGAAAGAAAGGATTTTGGTGTAACAATAGCTACATTTTCTGAGTTTATTGACTGAAAAGTAAAGAAAAGGTAAACAAGACTCCAATCTACGAAGAGACGAACCACCTGCGGTGAACTTAGCTCCTATGAGCGAACTCCATAACTTAATTTTTGAACGCTGGACTGACTCTCATATATAAAAAACTACTTCCTATCTTGAACAAGAACTCTATTAGGAAGCTTCCTAATTCGACTCAAACTCTATTAACTAACTACCTGTAATAAATAAAACTCTGATAATAACAAATATTAATCCTAAATGATAATTCTGACTGTAGGCCCTTACCAATTCTTCCCGTTTAAACAAGCCTTGTCCTCGAGGCTGTTATGCCTCTTCAGTCTCTTGTAAACTCGCATAACTTTCAAGTGAAAGAACTCTTGCCCATCCTTCTCCTCATTAAGCACTTTGAATCTCTTGTACACACGAATAACCGGCATGTGATGGAATTGATGTTCACGCTTATCTTTCCCAAAGATTTGGAATGATTGGCATGCAATGATTGATCGAAGTGTCGGAATTTTCTTCTGGCTTCTGCTCCTTCATAGAGAACATACGAGAGTCTACACCAACTTCCTCTTGTTGCAGTTCATCTCCCATATAAGAATCTGGAACAACTTCTTTTTTCTTTCTTCCCCCCTTAATTCAGCCTTGACCTCAAGGTTGGGTGGAAACAGAACTTGCTGAGTCTCTTGGGCAATGAGTTGCACAAGGTCAGGTTCACAAACCAGCCATTCTGAAGAAGCAGTAACTTGCACAACAGATTGAATTGTGGACTGGTGAACGGAATCGGCAAGAGTCGGATAGCAAAGGCTTGGATGTAGCAGTGTTGGCGTGCAATTTAGACTTTAGAGTTGGAAGACTCACGCAAAGCAGCAAATTGTTCATTCATTGAACAGAAAGGCCTTAATTTGCGATGTCAGGGAAGTTTCAATGCCACCCATCCGAGCTTCTAGGGCTGCGATATGTTACTCTGGTGTTCCCGAGGGAACGGAGGAAGTTTGCTGCTTTGTCATGAAGCGTCAGGTTGGAGAAATTGTAGATTCAGGTTGTGCTGGCGGCTGTGTCGAAACGATATAGCGCCCGGCAGGAATGTGACCCTCGCGGCTGGTGGAGAATTGCAGCGGGTAGTTTTGTTCATCTTGATATACCCACATGGAAAGGTTAAATCTATAATCTCTTGCGGTGGCTAACAGATTGAACGAGTTCTGAGTTTGGTTTTTTTTTTCTGGAAGAAAAATCAGGCAGACACTAAAAGAAGCCAAACGTGCAGGTCGGACGAATTGATAGATCAGATGATATTAGGATAGATAAATAAAGGATTTTGGTGCAGCAATAGCTCTACGTTTTCTGATTTTGCTGACTGAAAAGTAAAGAAAAGGTAAACAAGACTCCAGTCTCCGAAGAGACGTACCACCTATTGCCAACTCAGATCCTATGAGCGAACTCCATAACTAATTTCTGAACGGTTAATAATAGAAGCTGGACTCTCTTATATATGAAAAACTAATTCCTAACTTGACTAGAACTTAATTAGGGAACTTCCTAATCCAACTCACTCTATTAGCTAACTACCTCTACTAAATAAAACTCTAATATAACAAATATTAATCCTCAATAACAATTCGGATTGTAGGTCCGTATCATCATTGCATGAGACTTATTTACTGCCTCTGGTCAGTCACACAGGAGAACTTCAAAATTATTGCCACTGTATTTGTTTACTTATATAAGCACACATGATTCACGTGTTCTATTAAATTCATGTTTTAGATATTAATGTTAGAAATGTATTTTTGTGTGGAGCTATTCTATTTGTATTATATGATTCATCATACGTGCTTACACGAATTGTCATATTCCAGGCTGGATCAATATGCAATTGCAAAATTTGCAGAAAGCTTTGAAATGGTACCTAAAACTTTGGCAGAGAATGCTGGGCTCAATGCCGTGGAAATCATTTCATCTCTGTATGAGATGCACGCTGATTCCAAGCGTGGACCTGCTAACCGTAAAGTGGGCCTTGATTTGGATAAAGGTGTCTGCACGGATGTCTCTTCCTTAAATATTTGGGATCTTTATCTGACCAAGTAAGTTGCTTCTTCTAAGCGTAGAGCTGATTTTTGCATTCTTATTCTCTATTTGGTCTTTACCTTGACCGTATCTTGCCCCAATACTCCCATCTGAATCATCTATGGCAACTTATTACATCGAACCCATGACCTCAAGAGTCATGGCACCTAAGTACTTAATTTTCAAGGTACTACTATAACTTGATTTTTAGCTGTCTATCTTAATTTATTTATACTATAAAAAAATTATCTCGAGATATTCTCCTCATCAAAGTGTCACCCATAGTTAGGCTCCGTTCAATACGACTGCGAGTTTCTGAACTTAACTGAACTGAATGGAACTGAACTGAATTGAAGTACAAATTTGAACTAAGCAAACCTGAACCGAACTGAATGGAACTGAACTTAACTGAACTGAAAACAACTGAAATTAAGGTGGACTGAACGGAGCCTTAATCTGCAATATTGAATATTGTCAGGGAGTGGCTATATTCAGCTCCTTTGTGTCATTGATTCTTATATTGGTTTCTGAATAATGCTGGCCAGTCGAATATTATGTTGTACTACTTGACATATTAACTTGTTTGTATTGTCTCTCTACTGTCCAGATTCTTTGCCTTGAAGTATGCCGCTGATGCTACCTGTACCGTACTGCGTGTTGATCAGGTATAGCCTCTTCTATCCAGTTGTACCTCTATTGAATTGTGTCATAATCATGGATTGTTTTAGTTGGCTATGAAATTATTAGAAATAAGGGACTTTGGTAATTCAATCATGTAACTAATCAAACTTGTTCTGTGTGAATTGATAGAAAAGGTTTAGCATTTGAAACAGGGAGTGAATGCAATTGAACATTCAACCGTTTGTTTTATCTGAAATATTCGTATAAATTTGATTTATTTTGTGATTAATCCCGTCTTCAATAACTAGTTTAGCATTTAGAACAGGGCAGTTCACAACTATTGTTACACCTGTTATTCCCCAATTTAGTACCAACCGCCAGGAAATTCAGTTTGAAAATAATGATTTAATAATTAAGGTTACTAGAATTGTGTATTGAGATGTAACTTGGCCACTTTCTGTAAGAGTTTGGATATAAACTCTTACATACTTTGTGCACCATTATGTTTTCTTGTCTTTATTGTTTTAGCTGCATCCATCCTTCATCCTGGTTTAAACACATCTCACCCTCACATTTCAAGTTAGATTAGGCGTGTAAACAGTGTCATCTTACCCAACCTAGTGACTGGAAGTGGGGAGATTTGTTGGTTGATTCGTTTGTAGAGTCATAATTTCAGAATCAGGGATATCGTTAGCCGGTATTGATTCTTTTATTTTGGTTTTAAATCTGTACTCTATTACACCTGCAGATCATAATGGCAAAGCCTGCTGGTGGTCCTAGGCCCCCGCAACCCGGAGCAATGGATGAGGATTAAGTTTTTTTTCTGGATTATTTATGGTCCAGGGAGTCAAATACAAGGCAGGAATTTGGGTTTTGTTTTCCTGTAAACCTATGTTTGTATCTCCAAGTGGAACTCAAAGGTTAGCATGGTTGAGCAATTCCAGTCAGATCTGTCACTTCTTTCAATGCCATCTGATATGGCTGGAGATATTTTGGAATTGTTAGGTTTTTGATTGTATATGCTCTTGCTTGGGCTTCAAATTTATTTACTAGTGATTGCAAGACTTCGCTACGGACTAGTTTTGTGGGGTTGCAAAATTCTCTGGGATGCAAAATTTTGATACTAATGTGTGACATTCAAGTGTACTGATCATCTTATTTCATTATTTGGTAGTGGACGAATAGTACTGATCTTTTTGACACTTTTAGATGGAGTAAAATTAGATTGTTATTGCTATCTTCCAATTTACCTTTAGCCACAAGCATGGTAGAATCAATGCGTATGGATAACAGATTGGCACGATGTGATTTTGCCTTGCAGTTGCCACAAGCTCACAACAATATAAGGCATTTTCTACCCCTGTTTAGAGTAGCCTAGTGTTCTTTTTTCTGTTTTGCCATCCAGGCAGAGCCCAAAACCTTTCCTTTTTATAACTGCTGTTATTATTACACATTCGAACAAGCTTGTCGAATTCGGAATGAAATTTGTTACGGGACTTGGGTGGAGAAGGAATGATTTTAACTTCAATAATTGTATATGGTACACTTTGTTAAGGAGAAAAAAAATAGTACTGGGTTTTGGTTTAGTATAACAGTGACATGAGATGAGACAAACAAATTTATGGCACATGAATGAAAATGTAGAGTGGGAAAGAGATAATAAAATCATTTTCTATCCAGAACGAGAGGAACTCAAAGGTTAGCATGGTTGAGCAAAACAAGTGAGTGAGAGAGAGAGAGAGAGAGGCTGTTAAGCACCACCCAGCTTGATCATTCTTTTTCCATGGCTTCTTCTCTCCTATCCTCTCTGTCTCTCCTCAAAACCTCCACAACCAAAGCATCAGCTATTTCCACCACAACCACACCCATCACCTCAGCTCCTGCTGAGACACTCACTCTTGACCAGAAGTTTGGCCGAAAAGGCGTCAAATTCTCCGAGCCTGGTGATATTCCGACAGTCGAGCTGACATCTAGGAATGGCAGCTCAGTGAAGCTGAACATATCCAATGCTCATGTCACTTCCTACAAGCCTAAGGTCTACTGGAAAGATGATGGATATGAGGAGGTTCTTTATACTCTGCCTGGTTCTAAAGGCGGCATTGGTCTCGTAGTCAATGAAATTCCTGACCCGAATCCGAAAGTCCAGCTCAGAGGCAAGCCTCCTGCCCCTGCCATTGCTTCCGAATGGACTGTAAAAGATGTCGATTCTGATTCCATCGATGCTCTTCAGGTAGCTACCATTTTTTTCTATGCATTAATAACATGATTGATTATAATATGCATGTTTAACGTCGTTTAAACACAATGTTGTGGATGCTTCGGAAGCTTGTTTAGTTAATTTTTCTTTTGCAATTACTCGATAGAAGGCTCCATTATTTTTATGTTGTGCCTAGCTGCGTTATTAAGCACAGTTGAGATTATGATTGAACGAAGTGACATACATGAATTCGTGTTAGTGTAGGTTGAACTGAGCTGTACTAAAGGGACATTAGACATATCCTATGTGGTATCACTCTATGACTTGAGCATGGCCACAGCAGTTGTATTGAAAAACAATGGCCGGAAGCCTGTGACTTTGACAAGTGCTATACTCAGCCATCTAAGGTTCAAATCGAGGGGTGGCACAGGAGTTCAAGGGCTACGAGGCTGTCCTTACTGCACGAGCCCTCCATTGTCTTCACCTTTTGAAATCCTGTCGCCTTTTGAAGCTACCAAGACCGAGGAGCCTGGTTTCTTCTTCTCTTTCGGCTGGCAGCCTGAAAAGAAGCCAGGTGAATGGGCTGTACAGGAAGTGCCAATTACAGTGTTGAGGCATAAGCTTAGCAGAGTTTATGCTGCCCCGCCTGAAGAACGGTCAAAACAGTTTTACAGGAGTAATGCTTCAAAATTTGAGACCATCGATCAGGTGAAACAATCTTTCCTACCATTTACTGCATCCTGAACTATGACGTAACTTAACCCAAGTAGTTGAATGTGATGAGTACATGCATGCAGAGTTTGATGAAACAGAAGAATCAGTAATAAATAAACTACTATAAGATATCTAATTGAGCCGGCCTATTTCCACTAACATGTCATACTTCTTATGCTGCTGGTCTTTGGTTTTCAGGGGCGTCGACTTTGTTTTCGCATGATAAGAATGGGGTTCGAAGATATATACTTGTCGAGTCCAGGTTCATATTCAAAGAAATATGGGAAGGATTACTTCATATGTACAGGCCCTGCATCGATGTTGGTTCCAGTGACCATCAACCCCGGTGAAGAATGGAAAGGGGCACAAGTGATAGAGCATGATAATTTGTGATTGTTTATATCACTCAAAACATACATTTTTCTTCTTTCACCCCGGTGACGAATGTAGTTGTATAAATGCTGCATCAGTTGTCCTCAAATCAAGAATTTCTGGCCAACATCTGGCCATGGATGTAAATCACTAAGACAAAATGTAGTTATGGTTTTCCTCGATCTGGTAGCAGATTATGTTCATTCAGCAGTTTCATCTGATTATATACAAATTCAACATCAGACATTCTCTTCAGAATAACACAAGAATGCAACATAAAACAACTCTGAACAATGTCAGTTAGTCCTATTATGCTTCAGAGGGCGTAGAAGACGATAACTACAAGCATTTACGAGGACAGCGGAGTATTGTATACACTAGTGCTCCTCGAAATTTTACCATCATTCATCGAGTGAGCCAATACATACTCACTCATGCTTTTTTACACAGAAGCAGTTGAAATATTTATGTTCGAAATCCTAGTTGTTGTACAGTATTTAACCTTTTGAGGAATGATGAGAAGTACAAATAGAGAGATCAGCAGAAACGCAGACATTGGCAAACACTTGGTAAACATATAAAAGCAAACCTGGATTTAGAACAAAGAGTTGAAACTTAACATTGACTCAGACAGTAAACAACATTGAGTAGTTAGTAGAAAATTAGTGACTTATACTAAGCTACTTCGTAGACAGTAAATAAGATGTACATATCGCCCGGTTACCTGAATTAACGCCTGTAAGTAAATTCATAGTTACCGTTGCTTTGTTGTTCTTCAGCTATTCTCTCTGCAGATCTATAAACAGTTAAACACCATTCTGGCACCAATTCAATGTGATTGATTCAAGTGTCATCGATTCTCCAAATACTTCTGGGATTCCCTGCAACTGCTGCATATACTCAAGTACCAAATGCTCAAGGCTAGGGAAGTGCGAACTCTCATCTGTTCTCCAGCTCACTAGATCATAACTCCAGATTCTCAAATATCTCAGGCTCTGAAACTCCCCTTCACTTGTGATCCACTCTTCACCCTTGGAACCATGAGAAGCTATATAAAGAATTTCAACATTCGGTAATGAACCAATGAGTGTCATACTTTCCCATGGCACCTCACAATGATATAAAACCAACTCTTTAATGGAATCAGGAAACATCTGAGTCGTCAGATTTATTGCTGGTGCCGAAATATGCAATTTTTCAAGTTTATGACATTGGACCATGTTAGGAATAGGAACATGCTCATGATATGCTACCGTATTATCAATTCTCAAATGCTTAATATTTGGAATGTTTTTAAGCACCTTATCACTCAAATCGTGTACATGAAGAAGCGTCTCCAATTTTTCAAGCACAAACTCTGAAGTGGGAGGGTCCGGCAGAATGACCCCAGGCTGAGTAAAGATAAGATGCTTCATATGTCGCAACTTCTAGATGTCACATGGCATTAGAGTGGCCTTCTCTCCCATTACACCTTCCACAAGCAAGGTCTCCAGATTCCAAAACAAGGATATTGAAGAAAACAACCACAACGGGAAACCACTTAGTGAAACTCTGAGGAGTCGTAAATTCACTAGTTTCCCAATATTTTCAGGTACATCTCGCACAAAAGAGAAAAACACTCGTAGCAATCTGTAACATGATACATCCTTTGGCCAATATGAGGTTTTGAAGCAAATCAAAGAACGAGCATATCCTTTCCCGCGTATAGAAGCACCAACAACTAAACGACGTTGATTTTCTATTGGTTCTAGAGAAGCACCATTGACATGACTAAATCCCCCTTTTTGAGCTTCTCGGATGCTTAGCTCCCTCACTAAATCATGCATAGTCAAGCTCTTCATGTTTCCAAACTGATCCAGCTGACTCACTCTAATGAGGTTTCTATCAATGAGATCATTTAGATACTTCTTTGCAATCTCCTCCATCGGTTCATCTGCATTTGGCTTTAAGAATCCATCTGCAGCCCACAACATGAGTACTTCAGAGACTTCGATTTGATAATCTTCTGGATAAGTTGCCATGTATAAGAAACAAGGTTTTAAATGGACAGGCAATTGGTGGTAACTCAAAGATAATATCTCCAAGCAACACTCATTCTCTTCTCCACTTATGATGGAGCTTATATTATCAGCAACATATTCCCAGTACTCTGATGTGAGTTCCGACATTTTAAGGAGCCCACCGATCACAATTAGAACTAAAGGGAGTCCTTTGCAACCCTTGGCAATTCTCTTTCCACGTTTCTCTAATGCAAGAGGGCAAAGTCCTTGACCAAAAACCTTCTTAGAGAGCAAATCCCAACTTTTATCAGTATCTAGAACCTTCACTTCATAAGAACCGCACGACCCAACACTACGTGCAACATCAAACAACCTAGTTGTTAGTAAGATCCTACTCCCTTTGTTATTGTCGGGAAGGAACCTATGTATCACATCCCACGCCTTGACTTCCCAAACATCATCCAAGATAATAAGATATCTCCTACTTACTAAACAAACATTTATACAAAGTGTCGCCTAGTTTTTCATCGTCTACATGACCATTTTCACCAATATCAGATAAAAGAGGACGAATAATTGTTGCAGCAGTATAAACTTGAGATACTGTTACCCAACCAATAATATCAAAATGATACCTGAGACTTGGGTACTTGTAAACACTTTTGGCCAGTGTGGTCTTCCCAATTCCGCCCATACCAACAACGGGAAGGACTTGGCGACTGGATTGATGTCTGGTGAGTTGACCTATCAGAAGCTTCAATTCGTCATCAAACCCCTTAATCTTGATCGTTTCACTGGAAGGCACTGACAAGTTGACAGGCACAACACGTCTTGGCAGCTGCTGATCAATGCTTCTGCTCTTCTCTTTGACCTCCTCCATGGCCTCTTGAAGGATGAGTTCCATTTCATGTTGTGCGTTCTCCAGATCATAACACAAGAGGACGTACCCTTGGTCGCTCTCGCATGTAAGCACGTCCACAATATAGGATTCGATCATGTCTTCAGCTGCAAAGGTAGCAGCAACCATTTTTCAGCTAAGTCATTGCTAACTATCTGAGAATAAGACTGAAGAAAGTTAACCAAGGAATTAACTCGATCGAACAGAGATTGAATTTATGATTCGGTTTAAAACATTCATTAGAGAAACAAGAGCTGCATATGCTAGCTGCTGCCATACCTTTTCTCTGTATATATATATATATATATACTAGAATGCGCGTGCCACGCTACGCGTGACAAGCAATTTACTATAACATAATTTTTATATATAGCCCGACTCATTTGGTTGGCACGATTAATCATGTCACGTTGAGATAGTCTCTTAAAAGATTGGTCTTTCCACTAATATAGGAAATACATGTTGTATTTATTAAAATGAAGTGCACTTAGCACTTCAGTTGTATTAAAATAAATGGTCTTCTCTATGATAAAGGAAATGCATGTCTTTTATAAGCAGTTTTAAACCAC
>JAQRGC011537705.1:0-13656 GCA_028659135.1 Plantago lanceolata | reverse complement strand
AAAAATTCACTTTGGTCCTTAATGATTTGAAATGAATAAGTTGGTCCCTCTTTTTTGAGTTTTTCTTCAACATTGACCGTGTGATGACGTGGAGGACATGGAGTCGAATTTCAAACACATTATAGGACGATATCCGAAAAGATACACATTAAAGGACAATATTTGAAAAGAGTGCACATTAGAGGACAATATATGAAATTTTCCCCATATTTACATACACTTGTAACCCAACCCTGGTAGAAAAATTGAAAACTTACTGGCACAACAAGCGGATATTGCATGCACGTATTATTATTTGTGCTCAGCATGACAATGGTGAAGAAATCGATATACGTGGCAACAATTTTGTGCAGACTATGCATTTCATACTCTGCCTGCTGAGCCAAATAGTTGCATCTTCTCGGTAATGACAGCTTTCATGGCCTCCTTAGCAGATGTCATCACATGGATCAGATCTTTCTGAGTGTTGGCCAATGAGTCCATGTAAGCTTTGCGAACCTCAGTGTTGACGTTGAATTTCCTCACCCCTCGTTTTATGCATTCCTATTCACAATTTAGGTTGTTACACAGTGAAGTAATTCAAGACGGCATACATTTTGCTTGGAGTTCATAAAGATCATAAACAGTTTTACCTCGATAATATCCTTTGACAAGCCAGAAGCACCATGAAGTACGAGGAGAACTCCTTTCTTTGAACACAACTCATACAGATCCTGCTCAAAATGGAAAAGTATCCACAGCATGAGTCGCTTGTTTGTATAGTGATAACTCAATTAGGCTTCTCAATGGGTAGGGTCTAGACCCTACCCTTACCCATATCTAAAAGACCAAAGACCCGGACCCAGACCCATCGGGTCTAAAGTTTAGGGTCCAAATGGATCTTTTCTCATCTAGTGTAGGGTCCGGGTCCAGGTCCGGGTCTAAAGTATATGGTCTTTAAGAGGTATGGGTAAGGGTAGGGTCCGGACCCTACCCATTGAGAACACTAAACTCAATGTTCATGCCAGAGTCGTGTAAAACTTATAACGAATGAATGTCATCAGTAGTCCTATATTGCGACTAAGTGAATAACTGCAGAATGATGAAGAAAAACACAGTTCATTTAAATATCAGACAACTCGATCACTTCAGAAAGTTCATCTCCTCTCTGATTTCTAGTCTGCCAACTGCCAAGCATACTGGTATGATCTCCAAGCACAAGTCAGTGATTGTCCTAGAGAAACTTGAAGATATTGTATTCAAACAGACTAATATGATGCAGCATGTTCTTCTCCAAATGAATTCTTGGTGGGAAAACAATAAGCATGATTTTAATGATAGTATTTAAGCATATGTCGTTCTGAATAAGAAGCCAAACAAATTTTTGCGGTCCCAAGGCTATAAACAATTTCGTACACATCACTCAAAGAAAAGTAACGATAGCAATCTTGATGAGAAAAGGAGTAAATGAATCAAGTATGAACCTTGAGTAAATCGAGTCTAAGATTGGGGCCACTAGCAGGGTATTTTCCATGAACATTTCCTATGCAAACAGCCAAAGCATCTATACCCGTTGTGTCGATGAACTCATCAGCCTGCAGTTTATCAACTCCATTAAAGACAATGTAAAGAGCTTTGTAACTTTTAACTTCATCAGGAGAATATCAATTGTACCTGGTTGACATCAGTCAGTCTTGCTTCATAATCTTCTACCGTCAAGTCATCTTCTGTTCCGGACAATCTTCCCAACTCAGCTTCTACCATCAAATTTTTTGAATGTGCTAGGGCTGATATGAATTTGGTAAATGCAATATTCTCCTTAAACGACAGATGAGAACCATCAACCATGATTGAATCCAACCCCTGGTATGATTGGTTTTATCAAGGAGGGTTGAAAAGTCACAGTGAGAATCACAAAGTCGTGCCATACGTTCAATGAAAAAAATTAAAAACAACTGGAATGAGAAACATAGCCCACTTAGTAAGCTGATTAAAAAAAACACTTGCCAGTTCTTGAACTTCTAGCAATTCTTGCTTGGAATTTCCGTGGTCAAAATGAACCGTGATAGGAACCTGTCATACAAAATCATAGAAGTACGGCTCTATAATCTGCATTTCCATATTTGAAAATAAATGTACAATGTACCATTTATGTGGATTAATGTACTTTACTAATTAGTGAAGCTTCTGATTGTTGGGCCATTTAGAAGATGAACAACCATTGTTTATTATAAACCGACTATAAATACAGCTAGTACAGGATAGTTGCTCCTATCTTATTTTTCAACTTATGGTACACAATAAGCATTTCTTAAGGTGATTTATTAAGGAAAATCCAAAGTTCAGTCACTTACACTTGCTTGTTCTGCGGCAGATATACAGCAGGCAACCAGTGGAATTCCGCCTTGCTTCATGGAACTTGGATGGATCTAGAAACATAACAAATTAAAGGAGTCATACTATGAGCCTAATATGCCAATTCAATTTTCAGTTACCTGTCCTCTGAAGAAATGAATATGAGCAAATCATTTGAATTGGTTCTAAAAAATCCACATTTTATTTTGTAATTTTTTTCCGTTTTAAAAAAAAAAAATCATCTACATTTAGAAACAATTCATCCATCTTGCGGAAACACTCTATACGAACAAAGTGGAGAACACAAAAGTCATGACAGTTCAACTTATAAAATCAATGAAGATTTTAACTAGTTTAAGCCCCCTTAAAACTAGCTTACAAAATACAGATATACAGAACATGTATTGTTCTGTACTAATTTTTTAACAGAAAATCTTCACGACACATATCATAATTAAACATTTTAGCTCAAGGTAGAAGATGCATTTTGAAATTCTAGGCACGTCTAACTGAACTTGGATCACTCACATCATATTCCCTAAAATTCATCTTATCTCTAAGTGTTTGTTTGCAATTTTTTTTTAAGTTTTTGTAAAGTGATCAAAGTAGAATAAGTTAAAGTCATTTTTAAGTGAATCCGGTAGGTGTTTATAATATGGGCTAAAAGAACCAGAATCTGTCAGTGATTTATTTTCTCAGAATCACCCCAATCTGTTTCAAAAGATCAGCCTTTTTCAGATTTTTTAAATATGCAAATCATCAGAAGTTCGTTTTGCAAAGACCTTGTATGGTGATTAAGCTACAAATAAATTATAGTAATTTGTTTAGAGAAAGCTATTCAATGTAGGCACTATATGCAAGCCAAAAAAAGTGAAAGTTGAGATGGAACATATAAGTTTATTCGCCTATTTTAAACATGACCAACAACCAAAATAAGGATTCCTCAAATAATTACCTGAAAGTAGGTGTTACTAAAAACTATTTTAGCATATAACTAGGTGATTTCACTTAGTACATGTGAAACAAAGAACCCAAAAAAAATTAGGAGTTTAGAAACAAAATCCGCTCTGAGTCTATTCATTGAAAGCACCATATCTCTATATTATATATGGTAACCAAACTAGAATAGTAAGAGCATATATGAACCTGCAAAATAGCTGGACTTCGTTGTTCCTCAGCTGCAGCAATAACTGCCTCAACTCCTTCGAGATTATAGACATTAAAGGCTCCAACAGCATATCCATTCTTTTCTGCATTCTTTTTAATTGCTCAGGAATTATTTTTCAGGGAAAAAAAGGAAGGAACAAAAGAAAAAATCAAATGGAACCACTCTAGCTCATAAAAATCTTACAAGAAGGATTTCCTTGGTAGAAACCCTGCCAGGGTGACTCCAATTCTTTACGACATCAGCAACTGCATTACTGTCACCCACATTCCCTGAGAACATACATTATTTTAGATGATTGATAAGTTACATACCATATAAGGAACTGAAGTGTCTATGTTTTGTTACTCTACCAGGAAAAACAATGTAAGGGGTGCCTGGATGCCTGCTTTCATGACCTAGCTGCCACAATGGCACCCCAGCTAGAGCTTGGCCAACAATTTTTGCTCTTTTAGCTCCTAGAGCTTTTGTTGCAAGGTCTGAAGAGGTAATTCCACCCTACAATAGAAATTTTTGTTTTGGTTAAATACTGCTCTCGGTATCTCCACTAGATAAAATAGATTCTCAAGAAGTTTAAACCTTTATATAAGTTGGTTACAGTATGAGTTTCCACCGTACACAGAGTTTGCAGTACAAGTGAATTAATAGCATGAAATAAGAGTACTAAAGTTTTTTTTTTCCTTATTCTTTTGGGTGGGGGTGGGGGTGGGGGGTTGTCGAAGACTAAACTCGCCAATAACAAAGTTGAAAGGATGTTTGGTATCACTCTACAAGTGAAAGAATGGTAGAGCAGAGGAGTCTTCATCAAATCAAAGTACCTTTGCAAGGATGTAACGAGGTTTCGTAGTAATCTTGCGTACTATTTCCACAAGCGCAGAACTTACTTTGTAATTGATCTCTAAACTTTCAGATGCAGCTGTTCCAGACAGGTTTATTAGCAGCATTCAAAAATTTTAATCAATAGTAATTCTTTCGCAGTTCAGTAAGCAGACAATGGAGTACTGGGTGAGTTTCTACCAGTGAATACTCACATTTTCCGACAACAAGCTGTCGACTAGTCACTATTAGAGTGTCTTTGCCACCCTTCAAGTATACATCAGCAATCTCAGCAGTTTGATTGATCTCTTCCTCTCTTTCTTCAACGGACCTCATAGCAATCTTATCTACAGAAACCTGTTAACCAGAACAGTACAAGACGAATACTGTAATTGTGGATGCTGAAATATTATCACTTCGCTCACTCCATTTTGCCTACTATTTTTTTTCGGCGCCTAATAAAATGTAAATGTTTTTAGACATAACAAAACTAGAATACCTCAAGTTTTTTCAATGCATGACCTCTTTGTAAAACTAGTTCTTCAACCTGTGAATTAAAGAAACTCCATTGAAACAACAGTTGAAAGATTTAACAACCACTACTATCATTAAGTTGCAGTAGCAACTTGAACCTGTTTTGTCGTTTTGGGTACATAGGAACCCACTACAATAAGTCCACCCTTCTTCCCGGATATTCCAATATCAGCTGGCAACAGAGGAGCTTTTGGAATGATTCCAACATGCGCAGAAACAAAACTAGCAGCACTGCGGCATAAGAAGCTCTTCCCCTTCAGTTCTGCCTATTAGAGATGACAGTTAAGCTAAATAACAGTGTTATACATCTATTGTTAAGCTAAATAACAGTTAAGCTCTTCCCCCTTCAGTGTTTTAGCTGAAACTGAGGTTACAAATAAAGCGGACAGAATAAGAGAATTTACCTGAATCATGCCAGCAGCAAATACAGCCATATCTCTATCACTAGCAGCATTGACTATACACGTAGACCCCTGTTGCCATAGTGAATGGAAAGTGACCAGAACATTAGAAAAATATCGAACAGTCTTGATAAATTTGTAAGTAACTCATCAAGATAATGCAGTACAATTCATACCTTCTTTAAGTTGCAGAGATGCTCGCAAACAGCTTCAGGTCCCCCTTTTCTCAGCAGTTGGATGGAAATCGAGGCAACACTGCTGGCTGGTATGCGACCTCCAGTTTTCTCCTCCACCCACTAAAATGAAAAGCAAAAATAAGAGACCATATTAACTCATTGAAACATTCTTAATTAGCCATTAATTTCACAGATATGTGAGATATATTATACCTCCCGCAGGTTAGATGATTTATAGCCAAAAGAAGCATCTTTAGCAAACTCTGTTTCACCTGCAGGGATGAGCCTGTAGATAAATAGTACCCTGCTTGTTACTAATGATTGGAGTAATAGGGTTCTAATCATGAAGTTTTAGAAAATATATGTTCAATCATGTATTCAGTTATATGTAAATGGAACAGGGGGCACATTATGTGAGGCCGCACGTGATTTTTCAAAGTTTGAAGTTTTATTTTCTGAAATTTCTATGAACTAAACGGTCTGTATCAAATAAGTCCTATAAAGTAGAAAGTACTACATAAGCGGAGAGTGACTTCAGTAATACCGGTCAGAGTCGGCAACATAGTGTATGTCACCAATAGTATAGCGACCGCCTTGTAGGAAGAAAGGGCAAATTATCCACGCATCCATATCACCTATCACAGAAACAGCTGCATCTGCTTCCTAGACATATCAAAAGCAAAGCCTTACGCATGCATGATAAAGAGTTTAAAAAATTATGCAATGCGGTATAGTCAAAGGTCCTTGCCTCTGGGAAATGACCCCGCAACGTTGAATCCCCCCTTAGAACCACAGTGTATTCAGCATCACTTTCCATTTTCGCAGCAGTAGATAAGTTCCCACATATCTCTTTTATTAGTGCACTAGCCTGTTAAAACATAGCTGTATTAAAAATCCCAGAAATTATAGACAAAACGATGCTGCCCTCCAAGCAAGCAAACTTACACCTCTCAACTGAATAAAGAAAACAAGAAACACAGTACGATTATTTTACCTTCTCAGAACTTAATGCCCTCGAATTTGTAAGAATGAAAAAGCATTTTGGTCTTTTACTGAACTGTTCAACAAGCGACTCAACACTCCTGATAATGAAGTGGAGTCAGAAACCACACATACAAGTAATGAACATGATAGATTAAGAATTGTGTAACATAATTTGCGCATAATTTGACCACATGGGGAAAGCCAAGGCAGTACAAATGAGAAATACTAGAAATGACATTAGATAACCTTACACTCTAGGTCTTTTGCTTTTGAAATGGGGAACATAAAAAAGAAAGCAAAAGAGCACAAATTAACAATAACTAGGGACACAGAAGTACATGTCTATATCTGTTTTATTATTCCGAAGAACACTCCCACATAAAATTTCTCATCTCTCATAGTAACACCTTTGTTGCGTGGTAAAAGAAATGTTTGTATTTGTGGTTTATATTTCATTTCTACTTCATTAAATTAAAAAAAAAACATAAAATCAGATGGAATAGTAATTTTTTTGTTGGCTTAAAATGTATCTGCAAATGGCCCTTAGAGTTATAGCCAGAGGTAAATGACAATTCACCAAAGCTCAAAAATACAATTTCCAACAGAAGGATAAAAGTGATATCCTAATCAAGTGGTAAACGGAGAATTGTACAGCAGGAATATAATGTCACGATATTCCACTCATATAAAGAATAGCATATGTTGTTTTCTTACAATTAAGAAGCATTTAACAATTGATTATCTAAATTATAAGATACTATAATTAAGAAAATATCCTATTTAAAATTGTTGTTGAGATAATACAGCCAATTCTGGCATTAGAAGATTTTAACCATTCTGCTCAGATTTTATATTGTTTCCATCATTGTTAATAAGTAGGAATGTAAACTATACACAACGATTTGACTCACCATTCGGTTAACACCTCAATATCATGAACTGTTTGGGTTCCCGTAGGATCATCATCCAAAACAACTAAAGTTTTTATGTTTTTCTGGGTCAGGTTAAGTATATCTTCTGTAACATCTGTGGGCCATTCTGGTGGAAGAGACTGAAGAACGGATTCCTTACTCAAAATGTGGGACTTTCCTTCAACTTTGACTCCCGTGAGTGTCTCGTAAACCTGTATGAATTTTGCAATTAGCTCACTTTGTAGATTCCCATCAAGTACATGATCACACAAATACATTATCTGGTTTACTTTAACTGCATATGCTAAGATTTCTATAGAAATAATTATTAGGGACATCACAAAGTTAGACCTTAACTACAGCAGAATCATCAATTCGGCCCCATCCAGCAGCCGAACCTGTTCCATATAACATAAATGTTAGAGACTATTTACATAATCAAATAATAACGATTTCTTCTGTACAACAATAATGGTTGACCCTGATACTCAAGTAATGCCTGACCTTTTTCAAGTCTTAATGAAAATCTTTAATACATCAGTGAAAATTAAGGAATCGACCTTTCTACCTGCACTACTCAAACAGTTTCTTGTTTATACATGGAGAACTGATCTTTCTTTTGTGTGTGTGTGTGTGCGTGTAGTACGAGTACATCAGTGCGGCGCCTTTTTTTCTTCTTTTTTTTCTGTTTTTGCTTAATGAGTTACTCGTAATTTCCTTTTTGTTTTTGTTACGTCATGCAACATGCTGATGCAGGTAGTCTCTTAAAAGACCGGTCTTTCCACTAATATTGAAAAAACATGTTATATTTATAAAAGTTAGGTGTACTAAACACTCCAGTTAATAATTAAAACAAGTGGTTTTTCCTATAATATTGGAAAGACCCGGTCTTTTCCAAGAATTTACCTATCCGATATAGTAAACTAGAAGCAATTTGTCTAGATAATTTAGGAATTAATAGAACTAATCCAGGCTAAAACTTCATTCAATTTTGTCTTACTGCGCAAGCAAAACTACAGTATTAGATTTATGTGATCAGCGAATTAATCGATAAAGTTCCTTCAGCATTTCAGTTAGGTCATACTTGGCAACTATATTTCACATCATCAACCAATAACCACAAATGGGATCTTTCAGCAATAGAAAGAAGCAATGTGATTCATAATTTCATACGGCCTCAGCTTTCATCCGAACAGATAAGGCTTCCTTGGCAATAAGAGACTGATAATAAACCAAACCATAAGCTCATCGCTCACCAGATAAGAAGAGTTGATGTGCAACATTTGACACATGAAGAGGAACCCTGCGAGAGGAACATTCACGAGAAACAATGCCCTGAAATATAAAAATGATCATGTACCCTGGCATAAGACCCCCAAATAAACAGAAAAACGAAAAGGTGAAAAACATAATTAAAAAGAAAATGAAAAAGAAAGAAGAATAATAACAGAAAAATCTAGTAATTGAAATATATGACTGTATTTTGGCAGATATTAATCTTACCAGATCTTTCACAAAGATATCGAGTGCAGATAACGGTGTGTAATCATTCTCCACCATGTGTGGACCACGATTTTCAAACATCCTGTGCAGATAGATTACAATAAATAAAATTCAGAATGTCACAAGCTTATACCGGCTAATTATTGGTTAACACCTCACAAAAAAACGTCCATAGAAATACATGCAATAAACCATGCTTAAAGCAACCCAATCTGCATTTCAGTTGAATTTCACACGTATTTGGTTCCGTATTTAGTTGCATTTCAACCTAAAACACGGATCTGTGCTTAGCCTATAAATCTCATAGAAACATCACATCCCTTTCACACTACTCCTAGACCTAAACCTCACATGAACACATTAACCAATCTCAAGCCAACTCATGGCCCCCTTTTTTCAGCAATCAAACATCTGCCTGTCAATCCCTAAACATTCAACTCAACTAAGTTGACATGATTAGATGTCGTGTGAGAATGACGGAAATAGTACAAATTTATAGAAGACTGCAAACTAATTCTGGATTCAAACATGGGATCCTTGACGTTTGTATACAATACAGATTTCCGAAATAGCATTTTTTACAAGATTCGAAGTCATATGAGCATTTTGGAATCCTACATGATTCTCTCTTGCATAAGAACATAATATTGCAGCATAACCCCTGGTAGTCAGTAAAGCCGGATGGATATAATAGCACTGGATATGACACATTGAAACTAACAGCACATGAAAAAAGCAAATAGAGAAACATCATTAAGAAGTTACCCAATAAACATAATAGTGGCTGCTTTATGAAGTACATCATACATACCATGATGTTCCTGCACTATTTGTGATGACATCAAACAGCAATCTAGTATTAAGACCCAGTCGAGCCCCAAATGCCATTGCCTCAGCTGCTGAGGCAATATGAACTCCAGCAAGCAGTTGATTGATCATTTTTACTCCACTAGAAGGTATCATGAAAAATCAAATGTAAAAAGCATATTATATGATTTCAAGAACACAAAGAATGAAGATAAAAGGAGTCATAAGGTGGTCTAGTGGTAAGGGTGTTGGAGTAGCACATGGAGATCGGGGGTTCGAATCCCGACGGAGGCATAAGGTTGGTATAGGTGGTAAAGGATTAGTTTAAGAGTAGGAGCAGGGTAGATTAGATTTGCCGATTAAAAAAAAAAGAATGAAGATAAAAGATTCAACACCAAATACCTTCCAGCTCCACAGCCCCCATTAATAATGTAAAGCTTCTCACTTAATGCTGCACAACAACCAGAATAACTTAAATTCCATGAGTAAAGCTTCAGACTTGTCAATCAGAAACATATCTTTGGTACCAATTATGAAGAACATCTCAGACCTGAAAGAACTGAGCCGGCATGCTCCAGAGCTTCATCTCCTCCTGATGCCATTATCTGGTATAAAGATAATTACTTTCAGGTGCTACTTAGGACGAGATACCCAATGTAGATGAGTAGACATGTTCATTTCCTAGATATAAACAAAGGGAATCATTATGTTCATACGGTGAGTGTTCCATCGGAAGCTCTCTTCACGCCACCAGAGACAGGAGCATCCACCAACTTCAGATTTTTCTGTTCATCTGTAAAAGGCCAGTGCAAGCAATGTGAGATTAAAATAGCATGCCGGATATGGTCAAGAGTGAGAATTAAACAAGTTCATATTCTGTACAGATTGGTCTCAGTCAATAGTTAGGGTTTAGGACCATCTGGAGTTTAAATTTAAATAGCATTGGCTATAAGACAATGAATTTGGACCATTCTCTAATTGGAACAAATGCACAACATGAGAGAGAAGCAACAAAAGCTCCATTCAAGTTTTACAGCAAGGACTGTGGTACTCGTAGTATTAGAGACATATATCCACATTTTACTGGATATGTGTTAATTCCTTTATCACTCCCTCATCCTTTTCTTTGAAGAACACTTTGGTCTCTGAATATGACAATTTGTTTGAGCCAAACAGCTACTGGCCGACTTTAAGGACTGTTTGGTTATCATCAAGGATTCCTTGGTTATCTCTCCAGCAAATTATAATTTAAATTCCAAAAATGGTTTGAAGGCAAACAACCTTTGAACTGAATTTATAATTAAGATACTTAAATGAATTAAATTGAGAAAATCATCACAAATCTATGATAACCTGCAAACATAAAACCGAATCCAGTGCGTTAAAAACTTAGTGCAATATTCAATGTTCTGGAAAGTTTCTGTTAAATGTATGAATGTTTATTTCACCTTTTAGGCCACACACATATTTAACGGGTATAAAGATAACATGGGAAGTGTGTGTCATTAGAACATGCCACTAATTGAACAGGTTATGTAACATGTACACATTGTTGGTAAGAATCCAACTCATGACCAAAATCACCTGCAGTTCATGAGTTAGATAATTATATTATGATGGTATCATACGAACTGAAACCTACTATGCAATCTTTGCTCCAGCTGGCTGACAAATGCTGGAGAAACAGTGGATGACAGGATAACTGATGCTCCAGATGGAAGAGCTACAAACATGAATGAACAGTCAGTTCTATTGATTAGAATTTAGAAGCACCACCAGGAAAGAAATTAAAAAAATTAGAATCATCATACCTGCTACTGCACCATGATCGCCATAAAGAACACTTTCAGCTTGATATTCATTTGTGACCATTATAACCAGTATATCCACATCTTGAGACAGAATGTGACAGTAAGTACCAGTTACAGTACAATGTAGATATCCAACTCAAAATTCAAATAGTGACTAATTGTTTTGTGAGTGAGTAAGTTCTATTAGTGATAGGTTAAATTTTTGTACGGCGCTTTGGGTAATCATGCTTTATGCATGACAAAGAATTAATTAGTTGAAAAGCATAGAACGTTAATATTAGGTCGTCTTTAGGCTGTTGAAAATAACAGAACACTTGAGATTTCTGCAAAAATAACAGTCTCTAGTATTTTCCTCCATAAGCACGATAAATACCTTTTGAAGCTTCAGCTGGGCTGCTCGCTGCTATACCACCTACATTTGCAAATCGGGATAGTGTCGGTCCATACACCTATTTCAATTAATTGATTGAAACTTTAATTCTTTGAAGTGCTTAAAGCTTCTAAAGTACATGCACGCACAGGGAGTAACAGTGTAAGCTAGATGCACAAGAAAAGGTAATCAAAATCAACTCTGATTTCCTAGCGTTCGATGCAAAAAATCATTATTGTAACATCTAGCCACACAAGTGAAATTCTAATGCAGGTTTTCCGTGGACATTATTCACCAATAGTTGCTTGGAAAAACTGTAACTATATCTCATAACGGAGAGAACTAACATTTGCTGAACTAATTTTTACACCAGCTTCTTGTTTACCATATACAGCGTATTCCATCGTGTTTTCATAACTGGTGGAGATCCTTACAACAGCTTTAAAAACAATATTTAGAGAGAGATAATAATGAAAAAACTTAAACCCAAAATTAGTGACAGGGAGGAAAAGTATGAGATGTTCACCAATTGTTTTAAGGATAGAAGAACCACAATATAAGGACAAGTTTCACACTGAAGACTCATGTGCACTTAATATGTAGCTTCCATGTAGTCATCTAAAGAAAATGTTGCAGGTAAATCGTAAAAGGGATGACGTGTGGAGATTACTAAAGCAATGATAACTTACATCATAACCAAGCACACAGAAATTTGATTTCAAGAGATGTGTAGCCATGCCGAATCCCATAGCTCCCAGTCCAATAAACCCGATTCGCTTCACAGTTTTGGATTTGGTTGATAATTGACTTGCCAGTTCGTCTGGGCTGTAGGATTCAGCATTAGCTGCATCGATAATGTTAACTCCAGACAATTTTCCCCAGACCTGTGGGCACAAAATTGCAGTTGGAAAAGGATGATTAGAACTCTGGCTATCACGCTGGAGAGCTTGATAAAAAGTCAGCAAACAATGATTCATTATTTTACATTTAACAATGTTGCATCCTCCTGCTCACTCGAAACATGACTAGAACCTGTCAAGGAAGCCATGGAACTGAGCAATAATGAGAATGAATTGGGTCATACTTACGTCTGACATTTATGACATACTAAGCCGAGACGTAATGTTACATAAGTACGAATGCCTACCTGCTAGGATTTGTTGGTAAGCAACAGTCAACAGTGGAACAGGAAATATTAGTGATTTTGCTGTCTCCAACACTGTTCCCTAGAATTCACAGAAGAATCAATCAGTACTAATAACATCAGGAAGAAAGAGAGAACCAAGCAGCATAGTATACAACGATCAGTAGTGACAATAAAAAAAGAGATTTGCAGAAAACATTATTTATACATTCCTTATTTGTAACCTAAGTGGGAACAACAAATGTAATGGCCCGAACACAAGATACATTGAAAGCATAACTTGTATAGCAAAAGATTTAGAAATAAGAAATCCAAGCTAAAACCGAGCACTATCAAAACTTCGAATCCGACACCAAAAAACAAATCTACAAAAGTATGACGAACTTAAATTCAGAACAGATCTAGAGACTAAACTTATACTCGTCCAGTGCGCTTCTGTTCTCAGTGATTCTCATGTGTGAAATATATTTACATAAAAAATACAATAACGTGAAATGACTCTGAAAACAATATTAACGCTGCCCAACCAAGTACAGGGGTGAAATCTGAAACCTTGACTTTCCTTGTCAAAACTCAAAATACATAGGACTCTAATCATGCAGGCCTTGAGTTTCGACCAGAAGGGATATCGAGGTGAGGTGAGTGTTTTTCAAATTGTTGCGAAAACCTGGAAGGTTAAATTGTTTTGCTTTATATGTAT
>JAQRGC011537595.1:0-10065 GCA_028659135.1 Plantago lanceolata | reverse complement strand
GGGACTTTGTGGATGCCAAGTATTCCAACTAGGCGACGAAAATGACGTAAAGCATTATTAATAGCTTCGAGAATATTAAAATTCAATGCACCTTGATGATCATCATAAAAACCAGCACTGGCATTATCAGAGAAGCTTAAAAACTAAGCCTACTGTATTAGAAATATTGAAGCACATTAATGTACATTATGCAAATATTATTCTACCCATTCTAAAGCCTAAGATGCATCATGCATCCATCAGTATCAGAGTCAAAGTCAAGTTCACTCCAAATGGACACTGCCAGAACCATTGAAAGCAGCAGAAAAATGAGACACTGAAAGGTGAAAGCTTAAACTGATAACTAAGCAGACATGACATACAACGATTTTTTTTTTTAATCGGCAAAATTTAATTATTTGGAGCATAAGAAATGCTCAGAGTAAAGTACAACATAAGGTGAAGATCCCGCACCAAAAACAACTTGAAGTAATGCGCTTCCGAGAAAATCCGAGGGCCAACTTTCACCCCAAGCATTTTCTCACAAGCCAAAACTCATAACAATACGGAATCTAAGTCGAAAATAGAATCGAAAAACAAAGGAGGGCTAACACATGAGCAACTAAACCGAGCAACTCCAAGACCGAGACATGACATACAACGATGATTATGGGGAACTGCAACATGCTAAACAGATAACATGTTATGTCACACAAGACTAATTGTTCTATGTACAAAAAAGACCTCAACAACAACTTTGCATAGCCCCAGATTCCTGGTTGTATCAACTATCAACATTGTTGGCTCAAGCCAAGCCCCAACTAGCATAAATTCCTCAGGCAGGTATTCACAAGATCTAAGTTATTCCAAGTTTCCACCCACATGCAACGTAGGATGACAGCATCACAGCTATAAATGTACACTTCAGGGGCAAGAAAATCGATGCGAGCAAACTGATCGTCAATAAAGAGCAACGCTTTTGTGAAAGAACTTATGGATGAAACATTCCTCAGGTCAGGTGAGGACTGTTAACCACATTATATTCTAGACATGATTCACCACATTAATTGTCTATACTCAGCAGATGCATCCTGTGAAAAAGAAGAAACACTTACCTCTCAGGGGGAAAACTTTAGCAGCAGGTGAGCGAGATGATGGCGTCGCAATTGCTACACCCCGAGGATCAAAAATGTACAAACAGCCATCGGATACAACTGATAGCAGATCACTTATGGAGAAACAGCTTAGCAACCCTAAGCCATAGTTGAGAGTATCACCCCGTAGGTTCCATGGTGGAAGAAACTGGAGACTAGCTACTTCATCTCCACTTAAGCTGGCACCTTCCAACACTGCCACCAGTCCAGGTCCTTGATATTCAGCTGCAAAGATTGGGCCATCAATAATAATCTTCAGAAAAAGTTACATAAAGAATATTCTTTAAAATCTCAGAGCTCACAAAATGAGTGAAGGCATAGGTGAATTATTAAATACTACACAGACAGTAATTCTATGCTACATCTACTAGTATATTATGCATCTTAAGATGGATTGCAAAGTACTAAGACTCATTTAATTACCAAGATTGTGCTGCAACAAAGACTGTTGTGGATGCTCCCTCTTGTCATAGATCAAATGAAGCTTTCTGGATTTGCAGCAATCTGCCAATTCAAGTAAATCAAAGAGAAGAAACTCGTAGTCTCCATATGATTCCAGCAGTTCACATATTTTATTGTAGTCCATACACGGCAAGTCTTTAGTCAATTCTTTGCTGACCAATGAAAGGGATCGAAGTGGTTGAATGCCCAATCTGTTTGACAATTCGTAGCTGATTGACGAATGCACAAAACGTTTACCAACAAGAGGAGTGTTCTCCATCCATGGTGCATCATTATAAACAAGATCCCTTGCACTTACAAGCATTCCGGTATAATCTGGAACAAGAAGTGTATCAGTAACCTCAAGTACTGACCCATCTGAGTAATTGTCTGCTATTGTTTCCAGAACACATTGAACAAAATTCAACTGATCAGTTGAGAGACTTCCTCTTACATCGCTTTGCAACCGTCTCAAAACATTAATATAGTCAAAAACATCAAAACTGCGCCTAACACCCAATGCCAAGAGCAAATCCTGGAATACTGATAACTCAGATGGTACCACATACATGTACGGACTGAATTTAACAGGTGAATCAAATGCAAGCACATTTGGGGCCACAAACTCATCTCCAATCCAAACCCAGTTAACACCAACTAATGTAGCTTTAAGTAAGGCTAGATCATCAGTACTAATATACTTTTGTAATTCTGAGTATATCAACAATATATGCTCTTGTAGTTGTGTGTTATGGTGCAACTTGATCTCATCATAACTCTCAGATAACGCAACTAATTGAGCACACAAGGTTTTCACATCTGGAGGCTCCATCCAACCAAGCTTGTGCTGAAGATACTCAGAACATTCACCATCTAATATATGTAGTTTCGAGGAAACAGTCCAAATTTGAGACAAGGGTCTGACCCTAAGTGGAGCAGCTACTTTATGATCAGCGGTTAACCATGGAAGCCCCTTAACTGGTGAGACAGAATATACAGGACACCAGTTTATAGCCTGCAGATCTGACCAAAAGTCCTCCATGCTTATATCTTTGACCAAGTTGCTGACTATTGAATGAACATCAAAAGACTCGGGAAAAACGTTCTCAGAACCATAAGTGGGCAACTTCTCTTCTCTAGAAATTACATTCTCTTGAAACTCCATACTATCTGCAGAATGCGCCCACCCTTCCATGTCTTTCTCTTGAAACTCCATACTGTCTGCAGAATGTTGCCATCCTTCCATGTCTGCCAACCTGTTAGCTACTGCATTTAGACAAAGTAGCAGCCTCCTTGAGAGTATAATTGCTCTGGGATCTCTTGTTACGTGCAACATCGAAATTGACCTGGCGCAATCAAGTAAACCAGTAAACCCCAAAGTTTGCCTAAGCCCAAGGGTGACCAGAGTATCCAAAGCATCGGGGTGGAAAAATCTCAGAGATGGAAAGAAGGATTCTTCATGGAGAAATACTTTCAATTCAGGAACACGGGGATCATAAAACCTGGCATGATGCAGATAGAAGTCATTAAAACAATTAGTGAGTTCAGAAACTTGAGGATTAAGGTATGTACACCGTAGTCTATCCAGGTTTTCAAAACCATTTCCTACTGCAGAAGTTACTCCTTCATTTCCTAAACAAGCCACATACATTAGAGACCTTGTCTTGAATTGAACACATTTATAAGTACTACTACATTCAAATAAAAAAAAGATACAAAAAATATATATATTTCAAAATTTAATTTCTTTTTAAATCTGAAACTTCTATGAACAATAATGGAGGTTAATATTCAAAGAGAAGGGCTCAAGGTCATGCAGTCGCAATCTACCATTAGTCACCCAATGCAATAACTCGGGAGTAGATGCTCTGCTTACTATTTTAAATGTACAAACCATGTATGTACAGGCATAAAAACTAACAATCCTTTTGCGCTTCGTGTTATGAATGGACAAAGATCTTTGGCACCCCACTATAGCTATAGCTTAATGCCAAACTAAATCTATGGAATGTATAAGTTTGATTTTAGCAGATCACTAATCAGCACTTGAATGAATGATCACATCAACTATGGTAATTAATGTACCTGAATGGTTCTTTCCAAGCTCCATCGGATGCCTCAACAAAAGGTATCTGAGAGAACACTGATTTGCAAGCATTATCTTCCCCTATCAAGGATTGAATGTCATGCAAAATGCTTGAGACAAAACCTTCCTGGGAAACGAACTCTGCCATGCGAGAAAGTACATAGTCTTTGTAAAAATCAATCCTTGAGGGCTCTTTCACACCTAGAAAATTCTTCAGTATTAATGTTTCTTTATCAGAGCTTATTCTCACAAAGTCATCATTTAAGAGATCATAGCTTATGGATTCTGGTTTAAGCCACTTTACAGAACTACTTAAAGACACAAGACGCCTACTCTTGAATGACTCAAACATTGGAATGTGCTTAATAATGTTAACATGTGTGCTGGTCATCGAATTATCAGCGAACCATTTGCTTTGGAGAATAAAACTCCTAAATTCATGCAGTGCCCCTTCTGTAGCATCATCAAATAGCCTCCCAATGCCATCTATGTTACCGCTGACTGCCAGTAATGCATTTAAAATACCAATTGCTGTTGAAGGCTGCACATAATTGTTCAACTGTGGATGTTCAATTAAGATGTCACGTCTCAAGATCAAGCATCCTACTTTCTGCAATAACGAGCCCATGTTTTCACTCCACCCACCATCTCTGATCACATTAGAATTTTCAGTAAGCTGGATGAGAAGATTGTTTTCAACTGGCAAGATAGGCCAATTAGAAAACAAAGACAAATCTTCACAAGATGATCTCAGATAGCTCCATAAGAGTCTTAGCCATTCAACACTGGGATGACTTTGGTTATCAGGAAACCAAGTCACCCTTTTAGCAAAATGCCATTCCCCAGGAAGTAATCTGACAAAGAGCTTTTCAAGCAGTTGACATGTAAGAAAAGATATGTTAAAAACTTCACGTTCGGCGAGAGCACAGAACTTTTGATAAAGATGATCAGAAATCCTGCCGTCTACCAATTGATGTGGGATAGAATCCTTAAGAAGGTTGTATCCATCCCCCTGGGTAACATATATTTGTTCACCCGATCCTCTTTTCTCCAACTTCGCAAATGCATCACCTGAAAGTGGCACCAAGGGCAATCCATAGAAACTCTCCGGTACAACCGTACTTCTTAGATCAAGCAAACAGTATTCAAGTGTTACGATCATTGCATTCCTGTCTTTGAAATCACGTCTTCTTCGAATCAAAAGGGTTCGTAGTAACTGAGGCGTGAGAAAATGTAGTGATGGGCAAGTTTCAGCAAACTTATGAACAATTTCCTTCGGAACATCAGCCAGAGGTAAGCCAGCATCAGACAATGCTTCTACAAGTTCCGATGCTTTATCAAAACTATGATCAGGAAAAATGGCATGCTTGGTTGAAATCCACTGACCCCCTCGCAGTTTCGTGTACAGCACACGAAGGCCACTATCAGAGACAAATAGATATAGTTTCCGTATCAGTGACGTCCAAGGTTCAAAACTCCCTGATGTAGGCCACAAGGAATAGAATAAATCACTGGGGCCATATTCCAAGGCCAGTGTCTCAAGAAGATGCCCATAAGCTGGGGCAACAACATTTTCAAGGAGATACAAATTCCAGTCTGAACGTATTTTACCTCCCCCTGCCATATCATCACCAAACCATATATCCCTGCGATTTGATGACAACTCAAAATAGGCATTTATGTGAATTGGCAGACCAGTGCTAATTGGAAGTGGTAGAAAACAAAATGCACGACCCTCAAAGTTAATTGCTGAACTAGAGAGTTGAGAGCCCTGCGGAATAACAGCGTTATTAAGATTGGATTCTACCAGAACTTCCTCAATCCCACCTGTTCTTTTCTCATTCTCCACGGAATTGATAGGTGTGGCTACACAGGCCAAGGGAATAAATTTGTACGAGTTCTTCTCAAATGATGCAAATTTTTTCTTGTTCTGTATACTTCCTAAGCATTCACTAATCAACCATAAGCATGATTTACAACCAGATGGGTTCTCTTCAGACACCAACAGCTTTTGAGACCTCCATGGAACATCCGAATCCGTGTATTTGCTCAACTTGTTCAAGAATTCATTCTTGTTTAGTCTATCTTGATGAGATGAATACATAGAGCTAAATACATGATGAAATGGATTTCTTTCAACTTCAGGCTCACCAACACTGTTCTTGCGAACACAGTGGAGTAATTGCATTTCACCATTGGACTCTTCTTTGACAAATATAGATATACTTTTGACGTTCCGCATGAATAGCAGAGTGGCAGAAACAGTCTCAGAAAATGAAGAAAATAGTGATAGAACATCAGCAGGTGCATATACATCCTTCTTTATTTGGCTTCTTGATGCAGTATTTGTACTCCTTAGGGCAAAACGGAAGAGAGTGCCAGGAAATGGATTTTGCAGATCACACCCGAAGTGTAGAAATGGAGAAAACTGATCAGGAAATTGTTCCAGAATTTGCCTGCCCGCGAAATTGATCCGGAGGCCAGGATGGGAAGGAGAGATTCCAGGCAAATTGCATGCATGAGGATCAAACATGACAATATTTTCCCCTGAAATAAACGTTGGAACGTCCGTAAAATGATAAACACTATTAAATCCAAGACCAAATCTACCAATTGCAAATGGCTTCTCGAGTTTACTTTCCTGGCCTATGCGAGATATAGCATAAAGGTCTTGAGAACTGAAAATGGAGTCATTGAAACAATACAGAGCTGGGCCCTGCCAATCGCCCATCTCAGGAGAGAGTAGAGATGAAGTCCCGTATTGAGTCTTATCCAACAGAAAGCTCACACTGGAAGCACCTGCATCCTCGGCATTTTGTACCAGTTCGAAGAGAACTCCAGGCCCATCAGCATACATTTCAAGTATATGCTTAAGTCTGGTTGTCAAAGCTTCGTGCTGTCCAAATGCTTCTGCAGCTCCAGACAAACTCAAATTCATTGAATCAGCACTTTCTGCAAGTAAAATCCTTCGAAAGGAGCGTACTCCAAGCTTTTCAGAAACATCATGAGAAATGTTACCATGAACAAACTTATGAACAGCTTGTTTAGATCCCAAGGCTACAGTTGCATTACCAAATAAGTTGTCGGAACCTTCAGAGTCAAGCAGCCAGGGTGCATCATTGTACACCAAGTCTTTTGCATTGTGTAGCCTGCCTGATACATCTGGAAGATATATCGTAGTCTGATCTTCAGAAAAGTGAGCTTCAGCTAGATGCTGAGCAATAAATGTTGCGGCAGTAATTTCATGTGTATCTAGAGGTGCAGTACCCTTCTTGTTAGCAATTCTTTTCAATATATCAGCATAGTCAAATGGCCGCAAGTATTCCCGGATGCCTAGCTCCACAAATAAGTCACTGAATGCAGCTAAATCAATAGGTATGACACGGATGTAAGGAGCCAAATGAAGAGGACCATTGAGGACAACCTCATTCGAGGTGGCAAATCCATCCCCCACCCATATCCACCGGCATCCTTCTAAAACAACCTTTACAATGTCAATCTCATCTGAACCAAGCAGGGCCATCAAGATAGCATATATCCTCGGCATTGCCAAAGCTAGTTCTTGTCGAAGAAAGGGATCAGAGACAATCTCATTATTCTTCCCAAGCTCGAGCAGCTGGGCAGCAATCACGCTTCCTCCGGGAGGGGTAGACCAACCAAGTAGATAAGATAATGATGAAGATGAACATTCTGCATCCAATATCCGCATGCTTGCAGAGACAAGCCACAAATCTGAGTACGGCCTCACAAGCTTTGGAGGAGCAACCGCCGATGACACGGTGGGCCATGGTAATGTCGAATGAGGACGAGATGTAACTACTGGACACCACGAAATCAGTCTGAGATCATTCCAGAACTTTTCTAAGTCTGATTTGAAATGGCGGGGTTTAAATGCATTTGCAGCTCTCAAGAACATTCTATTCATGGTACTTCGATCATCTTCCGCAGGATCAGGCAGCCACTTTAATGCATTTACTTCCAAATAGGAGAGAAGTACCTTCCCTCTTGAATGAGCTTTTTCTTGATCTTCATGCATCAACTGCTCTATGCGCCGCGCACTTTGGACCACTGCATCAAAAGACACAGTAGTCTTGAGACCTAAACCACGTAACATATCTAAGACATCTGATTCTTGGAAAGCACCGGATGGGAAACTATCACAGTCTTCAAGTAAAGCACACAGTTCCTCATTTCTCGGATCATATAACACAGCAGGGCTTCGCAGAGAGCCACTTATTGTGGGGACAAATTCTGAATTTCTCAAGCTTTCTCTGAAGGAGGCATCTTCCACACATAATTGTGGTAGCTCATGGAGGAGTGAAAGCATAACTTTATCGCGGATATCACTTTTCAACTGATTTATCCTATTCAATACATGCATGCTATAAAACCGTGTCTTCCTCATTCGTTCGACACCATAATATCTCCTTAGCAACTCTTCTTCGGTCTGAGACAAATCACCCACAAACTCATTGGAAAGCAAGCACTCTGGGCAATCAAGTGGAGGCAAGAATTTGCGAGGATTTACTAAATCTGAATACTTGAATTTGCTAGCAGATTCACCATCATAAACTTTATAAATTGGGAGCCACTTGCTGTTCTGTATGTGAGAATCGTCCATTTGTTTACCAACAAACCATGAAGGATTCAGAAGAAATCGACGGAGCTCATCTCTTTCATTTGCTTCAAGACACTGGAGAAGGTCATTAATACTACCATCAGAAGACACGTCAAAGATTGAATCTAAAACGCCAGCACTATCGGCATTGTGCATGTAAGTACTCAAATCAGGATGTTCTGTGCAATAGCTGGTGTTCAGAACATTGCATCCAATCTTAACAAGGATATTTTGCATTTCCTCGGACAATATTTCAAAATTCAGCAACTTATTTTGCCTGCACGGCCTATATAAATGTCCGGTTAGGGACGGTAGTATCGGCCATTCACCAAAAAGAGACAACTCTGGGCATTGCTCACGAAGGTACAGCCAAAAATGTTGAAACCAAGAAGATGTAGGAATAGCTACGCTGGAAGTTGGATCCCAAGGAACTTTTACCTCGTGTTTCCATTCAGCAGGTACAAGTTTATAAAATAATTTAACAAACTCGTCAACACTGAAAACTTCAATATTTGCTCCTGAGGCATTAGCTATAGCTGTTAATCTGCGGAAGAGGTTGCTCGGTATCCTCCTATCTACCAGTCTACTTGAGATTTTCTCAAGAAGCATATATTCCAGCTCACTGCAAATGAAATAACTGATTCCATCTGAGCATCTTGATAATGTCCCAAAATCACCATTTGCCAGAGGAAGCAAAGGTAAGTAAGACGCGCTATTACCTACCTCTGTGTCAATCAAGTCATCGAGGCAATACTCCAACAGCAAAAGCTTTTGGGATCTGTCCATTGTACTTACAAACTTGTAGCCTCTCAAATACTGACGCACTGAATCAGGAGTAACTACTTTTATATCACTGGAAGAGTTGCAATTCAAGATCATATTGAATAAATCACTAGGCAGAGCCACAATATGCATCCCAACATGGACTAGAACCGCAGCAAGTTCATTATTTCCTGAAAGATCCATGTCATAGATAAAAGCCTCCTTTGGCGAAATCCATTTTCCACCTTCAACATCTGAATATAAGACAGGAGAATCCCAGATGCTCCTGTAAATGTGCTTCACTAACAAATCCCAGGGCTCTTTGAATGAACCAATAGGCCAAAAAGAATAATACAATTTTGTTGGACCAATAAGCTGTCGCAAGCCAAGCAGTAATTTAGTGAAACTAGGAGCCACAACATCTTCCAGTAGAAGCCTGTTCCAGATGGAACGTATTTTTCCAGACCTGTCCATATCATCCCCATACCAAATGCCACGGCGATTTGAGGAAACCTCAAAGTAACCATTTATTTGCACCTGAAAACCTGTTTTAACAGGCAATGGAAGAAAACAGAATGCCCGCCCTAGCTTCAAGACATCATCCTGTCAATCCACATGAAAAACTTGAAACATTAGTGGATGACAAGTCAAGAATGTAATAATACATAGTATAAGACATTTCCCGCAAGTTGCTCCACACAGAGCAAGTTAACCACTAACATGAAATGAATAAAAATATAGCAGATTTAATTATTGCAACTCTCATCTAAAAAAACTGCCATTTAGTTAAGTAATCAACAGAAGCTCATGTTACAAGAGATAAAATTTTCTATGTTCTAGTACTCACTTCATTTAAGAAGAAAAAGAAAAAAGGAAAAGAAAAAAAAAAAAGTAAAGCGCCAAACTCTTGCAGTTTAACCCGTGTGTATTTAAAACATGACATTTTAGGGACTTCATTTTTCATATGAATGTTCAAAACTGTATAATCCTGCTACATTGTAGATGTCCACCAGAAAGAGAAGTCT
>JAQRGC011537568.1:0-11726 GCA_028659135.1 Plantago lanceolata | reverse complement strand
ATATATTAGTTATTGCCATATTAATTACATGTGATAAGATCTCCAAAAAAAAAAAAAGTAATAAAAAATAAACATTTAGATGTGATAATAAAGTTATCTTGGCATTCTATGAGTTTTGACTTTTGTAAGAAAAAAAATCAATATAAAAAATTTCAGACACCCTCAATCATCTTTTATATTCTTTATTAGTGTTGCGAGAGCATAATTTGTTCTGTTTTTGGTAATTATTATAGATTATGTAGACGGACTTATTGTATACCTGAACATTTGAAGATTTTGAGAGCACTTCCACGCAAACACATACATCCAGATAGTTAAACTCAGTTCCCACAAGTATTTCTGCTTGGTCATGTGAGCCTATCTTCCAGCTTCGGTTCATTTGTTGTATTCTTGTCTTAGTATGAAAGATACATATTTTGGAACTCTACTGCTTGTAAATTAAGTGAAACTAGTAATAACTTGTGAGCTTGCCTTGTAGAGATTAAATGACCCGTTGAAATTTGAGCCTCGTAAGTGGCTCCAAATTCTGTAATCCATGTACCTGAAAAGATGCAACATCACAACCTGACTTGCTTCACTATTTTGTCAATCCAGCTCTACATCTTCCTTTGTCATCATATGAAGCCAACATTTTGTGCTGGAACTCTGAATTGCGTCACAGTATCTACTTATTTTGAAGCTGAATAAGTTTCTTATCTTGAGCAGATTATCTTATTGATGAGGGTGCAGAAGGCAATTCAACTTCTGATATGCTACTGGAACGTAATCGCGAGAAGAATCTTATTGATTTGCTGATTCCATCTTTGGTCCTCCTAGTCAATTTGCTGCAGAAACTACAGGTTTGGATTAACATTTTTTGAATAATAATAAAGTAATAAAATTGTTTGTTGTTGTTGAGAAATAGAATTACACCTTAATATTGTTATATCGTACAGTTACACAATCAATATAGACCCCTAACTAAACAACCCCATGGACCCTGCACCACCTATTTGTAATTCCACCTTCCTATCGCTCAGGCACTTCAGACTCCGTAATGTCACTGATTTTGAGTACATAATATAATCAAGTCATGTTATCCTTTAATTCAATACACTGAAATTCTCAATCAAGAAGCAAAACACCATGTTAGTATCTGTGTCAAGATTTCCTTTAATACAAACATTAGACACTTCAGCAATAGCTGTGTCATATAACTCATAGAACAACACACCATGTTAGTATCTGTCTCAAGATTTCCTTTAATACAAACATTAGACACTTCAGCAATAGCTGTGCCATATAACTCATAGAACAACACACCATGTTAGTATCTGTGTTTCGTTAGTTTGATTCGTGATGAACAAACCAATGTGTATATCAGTGCAATCTCCAGAATTGACTTTTTTTGTGGTCGTGCTTCAGGATGCCAAGGAGCAACACAGGAACACAAAGCTCATGAATGCACTCTTACAGTTGCACCGTGAAGTGAGGTAGTATAAATAGTTTATCCTGTATTAAAGAACCATATGCTGCTAGTGCTAGCTGAAGTTGATGTATTCTTCCCCTTGCAGTCCCAAGTTAGCAGCCTGTGGAGCAGACCTGTTGCTTTCTTGCCCTGATCATGAACTCGGTTATGGAGCTGTGAGCCATCTTCTTGCATCCTCACTAGCCTGTTGGCCGATATACAGTTGGACACCTGGCCTTTTCCATTTCCTCCTTGACAGTCTCCATACAACTTCAGTGTTGGCATTAGGCCCCAAGGAAACTTGCAGTTTATTTTGTCTACTGGTAAGTAAACTGGATGTCACATTGGTCTTCTGTAACAACTGTTTAAAAAAATTATTGTACTTATCAATAGTAGATTTGATGGTGGAAAAGTGACGTTATTCTTTGTGCTCTGCTTTGCAAGAATGATTTATTTCCAGATGGAAGTACTTGGCTTTGGAAGAATGGAATGCCGATGCTTAGTGCACTGAGATCCTTGGCGGTGCCGACATTATTAGGTTCACAAAAAGAGAAGCAGATCAATTGGTATCTTAGGGCTGGGCACTCAGAGAAGCTGCTAGTTCAATTGGCTCCACAACTTGCAAAACTTGGCGAAATTATTTTCCATTGTGCCATAAGTGTATGTCTTTGAATTTCTTTTATCTGGTGTTTTGTTATCTTATTTTTTCTTTTAAGAAAAAGCAGAATGTTATTCTAGTAAAAGGTGTATCCTGTTTTATTTACATGTACAGATGTCAGCCGTCATACAAGATATGCTACGTGTCTTCATAATACGGATTGCGTGCTTAAGTATTGATAGTGCTTCGCTATTGCTGAGGCCTATCATATCATGGATCTCTCAGAGTCTTTTGGAGGCATCAACATTATCTGAAGCTGATGCATTCAAGGTTTCAAAATAACTTTTGTGCTGAAAAAAGTTGCGTTTCACCATATTACCTTGTGGTTACTTCGGGTTATTTAACATAAATGTATTTTTCTTTGGAATTTTTTAATGGCTTCACCAGGTTCACCAATTGCTTAGTTTTCTTAGCATGATTCTGGAGCATCCGTTGGCTAAGGTATGTTCATGCAGTGTAAAATTTTCTGCTTTCCTTCACACATTCCCAGAAGAATTAACCACACGTGAATACTTTATCTCATTCTCTGCATTCTACTCACAGCCATTGTTGTTGAAAGAGGGGGGCTTTCAGATGTTTAAAAATCTGCTTGAACGATGCCTTGGAGCTATCAACTCTGAAGTGAAGCCATTCTCAGAAAACATAAATTCACTGAAAGATGAATTTTCACCTCTTAGTTGGTGCTTACCTCTATTTAAGTCTATTTCATTAACTGCTGATGCTCGGACATCTGTTCAATACTCAAGAGCACATGGAAGGTTAGTAAATTTCCAGCTTAGTAGATATGATAGCTCATTTCTCAACTATTACTTGGATAAATAATTTGTTTCCTTAACAAGATTTAATGGTTCCAGGAACATTCCTCAAACATTTGCAGCTGAAGAATATTCCGTTCTCTGGTCATATCTTCTTCAATTTTGCACAGTATGTTTTTCTTTTACTCCTCCTTTAGTAATTGAATTTGTAACTATATATTGACCTTAATCTGCTCATGGGCCCAACCAAATGCTTTCTTGCATTTTGGTCTTGCTTTTGTATTACATCATCTAATTATTGTCTTCTCCATATTCTGTATCTTTAATTCATTCCAACTACAGGTTTTACCAGTCGGAAGAGAACTGCATGCTTGTCTTTCAGCATTGAAGGAGATGGGGTCCTCCGCTGGAGGCCGAAGTGCTTTACTGTTCATTTATGAGCACATCAAGTCCTCGATTACTGAGGATTCTGAAGCTCAAAACAAACATGAATGTGATACAAGTTGCAGTCTGATTGATGCATCTGAATGGAGGACACAGTCTCCACTGTTATGCTGCTGGTCCAATTTGATAAGATCTATCAACTCAAAAGACATTCCTGTGGTACTTGTTGCTGATGCAATCAGCATGTTATCCTCGGGGGTTCTAGGCTTTTGCATCACTGAAAATAGGTATTTTTCATGATGTTTTTGCCTGTTTATTTCGTACCCCAATCATTTAGTTCCGTCTTGCTTTGCTTTGCTTAGCTTAATGTTGGTAGTGTCGTTTTAATTCGGTTAAACTGACCGGTAAGTTGGGTCTGTCAGTTCCTTTGTGTTATAGACACTATATTGTAACTTTTAGATTGCCACTATTATGAATAAGAATCAGTGAGTGCAATTTCAAAATTCCTATGTCAACATCTAGATGAAAACCTCATCTCCGTCCAGTCAATTATTTCTGACTGTATCCTCTGTTGCTTATTTTGTTTTGTAGAAGGTGTCCTAAAATAACAAGGAAATCCCTCGGGATTTTCAAACATCCAAACAGTTAGGTGGTGGAATGTGGAAACTATCTCAGTTGTTAGACCTTTTGATTCTATTGGCAACATTCTCTTTGTCCATTGATAGTTTTGTAAAGTGTCCCGTGTCATCGCACAAGTAAATAAAATTTATTTCTCCCTCTCGTAGAGTCACAAAAGCTCATACTATTAATTATAAAGTGCTTCAAGATTTTAGTTGCCTTCAGAAAGTCTATTCACTTGTTTCATAACATGTTTGTCTTATGCATTATGTTTTCTCAGTATCAATGCAGATAGTGTTGCTTTAATCCAGTTCCTTTTTGGAGTAAAGAATGATGATTCCGTTGAAGTAGTTTTTGGAAACGATCTGAACTGCATTGAGGAGCTCACAAGCTTATTAGGCTCAGAGATGACCAATCAACCGACATCCGACTCTCTCCCTACATTTTATCAGGTTTGTTTTCGTAATCTTATAGAAAATTGCCAGCACGAAAATAAATAAATAAAATAATAATCATAATCGGTTTCTTCTTTCATGGTAAATTACCCAGGTGAAGGAGACTGCAAATTTGTTATTCCGTCTGCTGAGCTCGGAGGTGGATGATAAAATCTCTACTGATTACATGTCATTAGTTACTCCAGTGTGCTCGAGAATACATAAAATAACCAACAGGAGAATGGAGCAGATTGAAAGTCATACACTGGATGAAGTTGGGGCCAGGTTCTCCTGGGAGTGTCCGGAGAATTTGCGTGAGAGACTGAGTCTTCCTTCAAAACGAAAGATTTCTGCACTAGAGGGGCCAAGTCGGCGTGCTAGAGGAGAGAATACAACTGCTGAAAGCACATTTTCACGGGGTTCAGTACCTGTTGTCACCCCCTCTGGCCCCACTCGCCGAGATAACTTCAGGCAGCGTAAGCCCAATACTAGCCGGCCTCCTTCTATGCATGTGGATGACTATGTTGCAAGAGAAAGAAATGCTGATGGTACTTATAGCAGTTCTAATGTAATTGCTGTTCCACGAATAGGATCTTCTAGCGGAAGACCTCCATCCATTCATGTGGACGAATTCATGGCCAGACAAAGGGATCGCCATAATGTTGTTGGAGCATCAGTTACTGAATCGAAAACAACAGCTCCAGATAACAACAGTGATGCGGATAAGTCAAACAAATCTCGTCCGCTGAAACCAGATCTTGATGATGATCTTCAGGGAATTGATATTGTTTTTGATGCTGAGGAAGCTGAACCTGATGATAAACTGCCCTTTCCGCAACCAGACGATATTCTACAGCAACCTGCATCCGGCACTGGTGACCAACATTCACGTTCAATAGTTGAGGAGACAGAGGGTGAATCTCGCTTAGGTACTCCATTAGCATCAATGATGGATGAAAACACACCGGAACTTTCATCCCGGATGTCTGCATCTCGCCCGGATAAATCACTGACACGAGAACCAAGCATTTCTTCAGATAAAAAGCTCCCTGATCAGCCTGAGGACTCAAAGGGCTTTCCAAATAGAACATCGAGTGCAATTGATTCCCTGATGGTTGGTAGCTCTGGAGCTGCTGCAGCTTCAGTTTACATGAATAATCCGTCACCACATTTTCTAAATGATTCAAGGAGGCCACCTAACTCATACCCAAAAGCAAATCATCAACAAAGTGGGTCACATGGTTTCCATGATCAGATATTTCCTTCAAATCAGCCTCCTTTACCTCCAATGCCACCCCCTCAACAAATGATGGATTCCCAATCCTTGATGTTCAGGTCTGCAGCTGATCCACAGTCACAGTTCCATCAAAGCTTCAATGTAAGAGAAGATCTATCTGTGTATCACTTTCGTATGTGTAGCACTAAATTTTCCATGATTTTTTTTTATTCCAGAAAATTCTCCCATTTCTGCAGAAACTCAGCATGGGAAAAATCTTTGTTTTCAGTGTTGGAAAAATCTTCTTTTGTTCCTTTCCTTTTTCTCTCTGTTGCACCAAAATATTCTGAGCAATAAAGGAGAGTTTTTGAAACATAAATGATTGTAACCCAACGTTTGGTGCAAGTTGCATCTAACACAGGAGTCCATGCATTGCAAGTAGTTACTTATTTTCTTCTTCTATGCAGGTTCGCCCGGAATACATGTCAGTGGGGGCAAGTGGTGCATCACATGCTTCTCCGATTAATTTATCAGATCCTAAATTTGGAAGGACATCTCACTCTTCTCCCGGCCGATCAAGACCGCCTCCGCCACTTCCTCCTACACCACCACCTTATTCCACCAATTCTTCCCCATTGCCGTCTGTACAGAATTCAACAAGTCAATCTCCACAGTATTTTCAAACCGAGCTTCAGCAAACCTCTGCTGCACCATCATTTGATAACAACCAAACAGCATCGGGCACGATGCTAACTTCTTATCCCCCAAATCCTTTCATGCAACCATTTTTCAGGCCTGGTTCTGTCAATTTCTATGGAAACAGTTTAGTTCCCCATCATGGAGATAACTTACCTTCTGTCTCACAAAATATGTCCATGATGCCATCGGTTAACCAATTTCAGCCAATGCAGCCACAGCAAATTCATCGTCCACCTCAGCATCTTAGACCACCTGTTCCAGCTTCCCCCGTGTTGGAGCAGGGGTTGTCCTTAGCTCATAGTTCCTTGCATATGCAAGCTCAGCAGCCGCATGTTGTCCCCCCTACTCAGCATGTATACTATCAATCTCCACAGCAGGATAATGCTTCTCAAGTAAACCCGAACCCGTCAGGCATTGGCACCTCCCAGCAACAAGATCCTGCAGCTTTTATGCTAGAGCATTTTAAATCCCCTGAAGCTATTCAGGTAGCATAAATACCAACCTCTCAGTCTTGTTCGTTCTGTCACTTCTGTGCAGTGTTTTTATCCTTAATTGTTTTATTTTAACTGCAGGCTCTTCTGAATGACAAAGTAGCACTCGCTGATGTCCTAGAGCGAACCCCAAAGATGATGGAGATGTTACAGGTTTGTGCATTTATCATCTTTGTGAACCTGCATGCTTTGTCCGAAACATTTGCTTAGTTAGTTTGTTGTATATCTGTGAGTATTCTTTTTAGCGTCTCCTACTCCTACTTGAAATTCTAGATCAAAATGTTGCTAGTACTTTGTCAATCAGCCTTAGAGGGCGAGAACCTGTTTAGAGTTGCATGTCATGTGCTTGTATTCCGAGTATTACAGCAGCGCAGATTGCATGGAATTGTTCCTTGAGATTTTGATTTTTGGAATTTTCACTTTGAAAGGATTTGTGGGTGATGTGTTTCGGGGTCTTGTATTTTCCTTCCTTGTCTGAGAAGTAATCACCTTAATGGTTTTACATTTACAGGTACTCCTGGGTGATAAATTGTAGTGGCGTTGGTTCCTTGGGGCACAAGGGAGCTTTACCTATAGGCCAGACAGACGTTCTTGTATATGTAGTTTTAATTTCAAACTGTAAATCAGATTTTGATGTTTGTGGTGTTGTACTATAAATAGTTATTATCATTATTATTGTTGTTTTGCTGAAACTGTATATGAATTAGGAATGTATTTGCTGCGTTTTATTACCATCTTGGGGTTTAGTTATATGCTCATCTTGCAAGTACTTCAATGTGCAAGGCTAGATTTTCATTTTCTCCAAATTATCCCTCCCGATTTAGTTTCGAACTTTCACCGTCATTGCTTCAGTGTTGTTACGCTACTATTGACCATCTAATACAGTCTCAGGGAATCGTCCAATTTGGTTCAACTCGTCATACGAAATTTAAACACGTGCTACTACCTACTACTGCATTGAAAGGTTCATGATATAATTTGGGACTTTGAACAAATCTTATTTGACGGGGAAAGGATGGGTCTCTTTAAATGAAATACAGAGTCTCATGAAAATTAGTGTTTCCTAAACATTAGAAAAATCAACATTTTAATTGGTATAAATTAGATGAGTTTATTCAACACTTTAGTGGAAATGGTATTAATTTTCCGAATCCGTAGGAAAAACTGATTTTTCTGAGACTTTACCATGTTCAATGGCATAAATAGTAAGTGGGGAAGCACAATTTTTAACCCGTCAAAATACAACTCTTGCTGAAAAGTAAATATGAAACAGTTGAAAAGTAAATAATCAAACAGTTCAAAAACTCCAAAACCTTGTGTATTTGGTGTTAGAGCCTACAGCAGTACATTTTAAAATTAGTGAGGCATCCTTTACATACTTTTGGTGGTGCTATTATCTACAACAAAACCTGTGTACAAATAACCGTTTTCTGTTAAATAGTAATGCTGCTTGTATTACTACTGTCGATAAATCAATATATCACACTTGATCGCGGTTCATCGTTTGGGAAGATTCTCTCTCCTGAGTTTTCAGCGACTTCGTTTAAATTATAAGAATATATATCAACGGGTGCGGAAACACAATCCACAGTAGTCTTCTTGTAACGAGGATTGGTAGAGCCATTGTGGTGATCAAGATAAATGACTATAACAGTTATGTCGTCATGGAAATGTCGTCTGATACCTTTTTCAATCTTCTTGATGTCTTTGTACCGCACCTCCCTTTTCTTCGCTGCTTCCTGCAGAGCAGCTTTAACCAGTCGCTTGGCTATGCCCTGTAAATCATTCGAGTGGGTAAGCAAGGGATGAAAACAAATGTGGAGCTAATGAAATACTCCATAGCCAGGCAAGTGAGTACTAACATTCATAAAAAATATATGGAGGCAATTCACCATAGCCAGGCTTGAAAGAGAAAAAACGGTTTGATAGGACAGACTGTTAATGGAGAATGGTATGATACTTACAGCTTTCGGGTATTTTGAGACTATTTGAACAGCCGTCTTATCACTTAGTTGTTCCCAAAGTCCATCTGATGCAAATATTATAAACATGTCCTGTGGCCTCAATTTTCTAGTCAAAATGGAAGGTTCAGCTGACATTACGGGTCGTTTCATGGGGACATAATTTCCATATTGTTGGTAAATAGGGTCTCTGTGAATATCAGGTTTCTTCAAGTAAACATCGCCAATAGATCTTGACACCTGAACAACGAGAAAAGACGTTAGTGAAAAATTACTAGCCTCTTCAACACAATTACTTGATGTTGATATATAAAACAGTAGAGAACAATAAACTGTGAGAGAGGCAGTTAAACTCTTAGTCTTGTCTGACCACCATGCATACCTCTACATTATATGGAAAGAAAGAAATAAATGGATCCTAAAAAAGCTAAATAGGCTTCAGAAATCACAAGGCTTTGCTTTATATGATCTCCATCTACGTCTCATGCGCGGAAGGCGCTCTACTTTGACTTCAGCTACATGAGACTGGCAAGGGGCAGAGCATGTGATTCCTGGAACAGTAGCCAAGACAATATATCCTTTAGATCAGACTTGATTAGTACCGAAGACAATCCTTTACAACATGCTTTTTCCTACACCTTTGATGCGGCTGCTAGTAAATCATACCGAACGTGTATATATGAACATAAAAAGTAATCCGGATAATCAGTGTCATGCGTGTGTTCACCTTATGTCAAACTTTCAGGTTAATGCAACAGTGTTGCCTTTAAATCCTATAAGAATAATATTCTTCTACCAGTTTATAATAAACCTTCACTAACAAGACAGTGGTTTATGTGCATAGAACACGGTATGTAAGCTGTTTGGTCCAGTCAAAAATCATGGTCTGGTTTTAAGGTCACTGAAGACATGCTCAGCATAATTGTTTGAAAAATTTTAAGTTAAACAATGTAACATGAAAGTCAAACAGCAATAAAAATTCAGCAATGAAAAGTCTCCAGTCTAGATCCAAAGACAGCTTCAACACATAATACTAATTCAGAACATGTTGGTCAATTATATGAATAACTGATTAAGCAGTGACTGTACCTGAATTATCCCCTTAATTCTCCAGACTCCTCGGCAGAAAACGACGACAGGTTTATCATCAGGATGAAGTGATTCAACCTCCCTCCTTACTTCCTCATCAGAAACATTATGATCCGTTGTCAATCGTTCCGCAACAACACCATCCTTCTCTCCATCAAAACCTCTCCTGCCAAGAACAGCTCTCGAATCTCCCAAGTTCGCCACGTACAGTTCGCCATCAGAAATCGCACCGAACAGGCAACAGGATCCTGCCGAAGCAATCTGCGGTTTCGCTGGCAATGTTTGCATAACTAAGCTAGTGAAGTCCTCTTCTGTTTTACTAAAGGCCTTCTTTATAACATCCGGTGACAATCTCCCTTGCTCAGCGGCAAGTTCTACACATACAAAAATCCAGCAAAATGTCAAAAAAAGGCTGCAAGTAGTAAAAAATAAGTACCACAAAAAACTTGCTGCTTCAAAATGACTGCAATCAGAGGACAATTTTCAACACAATACAGATCACTTTACACTTTTACAGTAGAATTGAATCAATTGAGCTGGAAAACAACGCAATCTAGCCTTTCACAGTCAATAGACTCAATACCATCAAATTCAACGGATTAAACCCTCAATTTCAATAGCAACCTAAAAAACCTTTCCACATCCAAAACAAAAGCATCTACAGTCCTAAACAAGCCATCAAAAATCCAATTCCAAAAAAACTCAAGCAAAACTTGCAGAAACTAAAAAAAAAATAAAAAAAATCCAGTCGAATTGCAAAAAATTCAATCGAATCCAAAATACACACAAACAAACTCCAAACCTCAACAAAACGAAGATCGAGCTGAGAAATTACTCTGAACATGATCAAACAAGTGGCGATTAACATAACGAGAAGCCTCCGGTCCACCATGGCCATCATAAACTCCAACAAACACAGCCGACGGCGAGGTGATCACCTGGCTCTGATCCTCGAGCGTCGAATTGGCCTGTACCACAGCCATCGAGTAATCTCCGGTGGCATGAGGCTTCAAGTCCATGTTCCAGAACATTTCATCACAGTGCCTCCGGCCGAGGCATCGGAAACAAAGCGATCGCAACATTCTCCGGCGCGGTTGTGGTAGTATAGTACGGTACTCTTACTTTCTCTCTCTAAGTTTGCTTCTGTTGAACGGTTTTTGGAAAATTGAAGTGTGAGAATTTGTTTTTTAAAAGTTTCCGAGTTTCAGTCTTTGTATAGAGAGAGAAAGAAAGGAAACTCAAATTTTTATAAAGGGAAATGGAAAAGGTGAAGAAGCGCGTTTACTTAAAGAGGAGATAAAGTCGCGTTTGGTAATTCGTAATCAATTGGCCGTACCAGATCAAATATCACCTACTAAAGCGGTAAATGAAACGCGCTTTTCTGTGCTTTTCAATTTAGTGCGTTCAGGACACGTGTCTTTTGTGAGAGCGACTTTTCGAAATTGGTTTTTTTTTTGCCTTTACTTTTTTGGTGTTTCAATTCAACAATTTCTATCTACCTTTTGACAAAGTTGTGGATTTTAATTTTGTTTGTTTGGAGCCGGGAAATAAGGCTTAATTGTCGAGATATTTGTAATTACAAAAAATTGCCGGACTAAATTTTGGGAAATATTATATGGTGTTTAATGAGGTGAGTTTTCGAGTGGAATATTCTGATTAATATTCTTGGCGACTTTTTATTTTATCTGCGGATATTCATAAAAAAAGGTAATATAAACGGTACAAATGGGTCACATTTGTGATTAATGTATTCTTTTCCTTTCTCGATATAAAAGTAAACTTTTTTTACTACACTCTCTTTTTTATAGGAAGTGGAATATTCGTCCAAAATACCTCAAAAGAAAATTATAAATAAATGCAATATTATTGTAAAAAATAAATAAATGAAGCTCTATTTGAAACTTTGCATTTGGTGATTTAAAAATTCGGAATTTGAATGGCGAAGTGAGAACTTAAAGAGATTTTTGCTTACAC